>JARJDT010009833.1:0-19793 GCA_030264655.1 Leptusa sp. GC000079
TTAAACAATGTCAACCTTGGTATCGTTCTACAGCATTTTCAGAGCTCTTTCCAAATGTGCAATAAAATACAGGGTGTTCCATTTAAAATAAGAAAGTTGATGATTACTTCCGGTATAAGCGGAAGTGCTAGAAGTATGAAAATATTTTAGAAAGAAAAATCACTTTCGTTAATGTAGACGCTATTTTTTTCAAATTTTCAAAATAACGGGAACATCAAAAACTTTTAATAGGCTCATCGAAATCAATCACATTGTATATTTGAAGATATGGCAATTCAATAAGCATCATTAAAAACTACTTTTTAACGAGAAATGACAAAATTTTTTCTGCAAATAGTTTGCAGAAAAAATCAATCAATATCCTTAACATTTTGTTTTTCAATCAATTAATAGTTTTTCAAAAAACATTCGAACGCTAACGATCAATTTAAAAGAAATCGTTAAATATACCGATTTATTTATTTACCGATTTTAAAACTTAAACAAACATATTGAATAAACAAATCAATAATAAATTGGTTAAGAATTAAAACTATTGCAACCATTTCTTAATCCAAGCTCTCGTTTTCTGCTTAGTAGATATCATACTTTCCGAATCACTCGAAGATTCCTTGAACATGTCCATGCAATGTCCACCTTGTTTCGGGTTGAAGACAATAGCATCGCTGCTCAAGGAGCCATCCAAACCCATCGGTGCCCATGGATCTATGTCGCCATAAACAAACACGGCATTGTAAACATTTGGATGTTTCCCACCATAATTGCTGTTCGTTTTGTCAATGGCTGTCTGCATAGTTTCCTTAGTGAAGCCTTGAGTATAGGCATCCTTGCATAATTGTTCGTAATAGTTGGTCTTAACACTCTTGCCGAAGATTTGTTCATCAGAATCCGTTGTTTGGAAAAAGCCAAACTCGTTGCATTGTTGGAACAACCATTGTCTGTCGCCACTTGAGACATCCGCATCCTGATAATACTTTACTTGGTTATGATAATCGTTTCTCGAACAATCTGATCCATCAGAGTTTTGGTAACTGGCCAAGCGTTCCATGTCGCTTTCGCCAGACGAACTTAATAAATCTTCGCATTCTTCATCTAATTTGCTGAATTTGGATTGTACAATGTTTCCAAATGTTGCGGCGATTGAATCGAAAAGCACTGCTTTGTCGTACGGTTCATTGGGATAATTCGGTTCACAAATACTAAACAACAATAAAATTATTTAATATTAGCATTTTCACTGTTTTTTATGGTTTTTTGAGTCACTTACCCTAAAAGTGTTCGCACTTGTGTTGCACCACCGGATTGGTCATAAAGTTCCTCCATTTCTTGGATACCATTTTTAATAGCCTCGTAACAAGGTTCATTATTATCTTTAATTACTTGACTTGTCTTAACCAAATATTCTAAACAAAAAAAATTGTAAATTTCGAAAATTTTAGCAAATTGTAAAAAAATTTACCAAACATGTTTTCTTTAGCTTTCATTGGACCACTTGTTGCATAAATAGCGTTGACCAAATCAGGATAAAGAACTTTCGTCCATGTTGTTAAACTTGCCGAGTATGAACAACCAAACAACGCTATTTTACTCTTGGAATAAAATGATAGCCCTTTTAGATAGTTAATGAAATGTCTCAGGTCTTCAATAGCTTGCTCGCTATTTAACAAAAACAAGTTCTTGATGGACAAATCCCTGAAATTAACATTTTGAAAGTTTTTTTAAATACTTTTTTGCTATTTTGCTTAGATATTACGTTGGTTGTGTTTCACCATAAAAACGATGCTCAGTTGAGAACAATGCAGCACCATTTTCTTGTGCCATTTCATAGATTTGACCCTTTTCCAACCATCCCGGTGTTATGGTCCACTCACCACCAACGTAGATGATGAGGGGACAGTTATCCACCAAGCAGAATTCTTCGTTGAACAAATAGCGCATTTTAAATGTTTCGTTGCCGGTTCCAAAGTGATCGATTTTTGGATAAACGTACCCGGTTTTTACTTTTCCTGAACGAGTTGATGGGATATCAGGATGTCCTTTATCTTTTGTAGTTATAGTATCATACTTTACATGAAAAAAAATTTAATAAAATACTTTTTTAAGAACTTTATTTTTTTAATTGAAAAATGTAAACTTACACTTTCGTTGTCTGCATTGCTATCATCAGCAAAGACATCAATTGCCAAATAAGCAAAGACCAAGAAACAAACGAAAAACTTCATTTTGATAGTTGGCTTATTAAACAAAGTAGGAGTTAGGAGTAGCTAAGAATATAATTAGTAAGGAGGGAAAAGCGGGTTTATATGTATACTAAAAAATATATTAAGTTAATGCATTTATTCAAATTTGTTGATAAAAATTTGGTAAGAACTAAAAATTTTCAAATATTTCATGTCCATAATAAATTATTAACAACTTGTAACAGTTTCAAAGCCAGACAAATTTAATATTTTCACAATCAAAATATGGTAAAGTTAAAACAGACTAAAACTGAAATTTTATTCGCATAAAAAGCTATTATACATATTTATTTATTATCACTTTACATTATTTCATTAGTGAATGAGGTACACTAGACATAGTAATAATTGTGGCTTTAATGTTCTGCAATGACTTTGACAAACATTTTTTAATGGCCAAAAAATGAAAAGAATTAAAAATTGCTTTGGAGTTCATTATAAAACAATAAAATGTACGCTATTATCAATAAAAAATAGAAGACTTTATTTTAAAAAAATCCGTATAATTAGTTGTTTTGTTTTGAGTTTTGTACTGAAAAATAAGCAAAATGAGCAAAAACCCTGTTTAAAACTAAAAATCGTAGCGTCAGTTGAAAATCCGATTGATTCATTAAATTTGCCTGTTATGTACACTGCACTTCTTTTTCTAATGATATATGTTGCAAATTTATCTTCTTTTCTCCACTCTAGTATTTCAGCTGTAAAGCCTGTACTGCTCTTATTGCTATTGCTCCAGTCTGCTGAAGCTGAATGCGCAGAATATTGAGATAATATTGTGCAGGCAATGGACAAGGGTAGCGGGGCATCATTAACACGACTGGCCAGGGCATAGCTTTCATCCCGCTTTCCAATGTTTTGCAGATGTTCATTTTTTACTTTTTTCATTCGACATTCAACTATACTTGACTAGCGGACTAGCCAAACAACTTTTTTACTTGTTTTTCACTTTCAACTTCATGGCAAATCTTTTCTCTTGTTTTCTACACAAAATTTAAAAAGCAGCTTGAACATACTTTTGCTATGATTTAATGACAAAAATAACAGTTTTTTTTGTAAAAGAAAGATCTGCATTATTTTTGTATAAAATTTTACCAAAACTCAATAACAAATGGATATTATAACCGTAATTTTATACCTATTTATATTTGGCATGGTTTGTGCAAATTGCAATGTTTTACAAAACAGTCAAAACACAAACGTGTAATGTATAGAGACATTCATCATGTCCAAATCTTCAAATTCAAATGGCTCCGCTTTTAGTTCTCTCTAATACGATGCTCGTGGGTTTGAAGTTGAGCGACGTTGAAACGCGAATTTACGAATGCAAAATCGTAAAACTGTGCAAATGGAAAACGACGCGTTCCAATTTGATTATGACTAATAGGTGCACGCATATTGTGAAATGTTTAGCATATAACTCGTTCGTTGCACGTTATTAAAATCTCCATGCAGAAATTATGCATTAAAAACAATAATTCTTCAGCTACATATTTTTCATGTTTCTATGCGTAGTTTTTCAACCAAATTGCAAAATTTAAATGTTATAACAAGAAAATTAAACAATTTGCACTTCTACCTTGTTCAAAATGCAATTATTTCTGGAAACAACTAGCTGCATTTCCATTTTCGCGCTGAATTACGCTTCTGCAATAACCAATGAGAAATTAGATTTGAAATTTCAACCAATTAGAGCCATTTTAACCTATAAAATATCCCACTTTTGCGAGAGTTCAGTTGTGAACGCATTTTACTTATTCAAGTGGGAAATATAAAGTTGGACTAGCTTTTTCTAAATTCTTTAGGTATTCCGATATTGCCAGCGTGAAATGTGATTGTGCTGTATTCAGGAAAGGTATTCATATCCAATCAAAATGAATCTTATCGGGGTTTTGTGCGGCTAGAGCCGTTACAAACTTTTATTTGTAGAGTTGTGGTGAGTTTGCAAGGACCGAACAAGAAGGTAACAAACTATGCTTATGGTTATGCAAATCAGCAGATGTCGAGGCGGAAAACTGGACAAGGACAATCCCTGCCATGCTTGTAACCAATGAGAATCAATTTAACTTTTACAAAAGCAAATCCTATAGGATTTTTGTAAGTTTCAACAAAAAGCCACAAATCTGAAAACTGCAAATCAGGGATAAATCTATCACTTACATTTATTCATATCTTGCACGCAACTTCTATATTTATTTACTGCTTCTATATTTTTACATTTAACAATTTTTCAGTTTTCTCTTATAAATATCGCTCTTTACTAATTTTCGAAGCAAATGGCCAAAATATTATTACATTTTACAAATGATTTTGATATGCTACTGAAAACACCAAAAACTTAATTTTTCAGTAGGATATTAAAATTATTTGTTGTTCATGACACAATAGCAAATTTGTACACTTTTACCAAAATACATTAATAAAATAAAATAACATATTAAAAATGTCTAGCTTATAAAAATGGCTAGAACCAAAACATTATCAATCTTCATTCGGTTTATTCTAATCATTACAAATTATTCGATAATGATAATTTATTTCTTGACGAACGTCGTGGGGTAGCACTTGCAGTGTCTGAAAATAATTAATTATTGAAAAATTTTAATAAAAATTATGATTTAAATGATATTTACCTTTTTTGAGAATTTTAAGCGTATCTGGTATATTTTCACTGTTCAAATTATTCTCGTTATCTTCACCATCATGAAAATGCAGAACTTCCGCTTCCTTCTCCTTGAACAAAACTGCCTTGGATTTCCTGACCGACGATTTTGGGGTTGCCAGTTTTAAAATGCTCTTCGGCGTTACCTGTAATCATAACATACAAATTTAATAACAAATAGATTATTTTCAGGAAATAAATTGTTTTACCTCAGCAACTTCATGTGCCAATCGTGTAGCCTGCATCATAGCCAATCCAGGTGAACTGACCCGTTTCTTATCAGTTGTCGCAACCAAAACCTTCCTAAGCAGTGAAGTCCTGTGGGGTGTCCTAATCTCCTTAGTAGGCGACTTAAAACTAAAGAACCCGCCATCGAACTCCGGCACTGGGTCAACAACCAACAACTGCTTGTTTTTATTAGCTCTTGCAGCTTTGATAGCATCGCGCAACTTGGAAGTCGCCGAGCTTTTTGGCACAGCCTTCTTCTTCGCCTTGGGCTTACTTTTGATCACCTTAGGTTTCGGCGACTTTCTATTCACATCCAAGATTTCATTCCAATTGTTTGCACGCATTTTTTCGAGATTAGCAAAACGTTCATGTAAATTATTTATTTGTATCTGGATAGTGTCCCAAAATCCGTGCAGATCTGTGCAAGTAATCAGTGGACCCTCTGTGGGAGTCACGCTATTATCGATCAACTGCCTGAATTGGCTCATTTTTTGCGTGATCAAGAGATTTGATGGACCTATAGCGACGTTAATCATATCGGAGACTTCTTCGGGTAGATCCACAGCAATGTTATCTTTGTATGCTTGCCATTCCGCGCAAAATTCGCGAATACGGGCGATCTCATCTTCTAGGAGTTTGTAGAAATATTGTGCGCCGGCTTTAATCCCGGTTGTTTCCGGCGATATTAGCGATTCGCCACCGCGGGAACTGCGACTTTTATACTCTTTACGCGCGTTTGTTTTGCCCCGAGACATTGTCACGAACGGGCTCACATACACGCTTGTATCCAGACTTTTTTGATCGGGAGTTTTCACATCATCAACATCTTCTTCACTGATAGTGAAGGTTGAATTAAGACTCGTGTTTATTGGGTAGACTGTTGATGCCGATGAAGAACTTTCGGTAACTTGCGATTTCTGCGAAATGGGGGGTTGATCATGAGTTCCATCATGGAAAACATCATCACTTCCATTACTAGTGATTGAAAGGGTGCTTTTTCTGGATTTCGGGGTTTTCTTTGTTGATGATTTTCTGGTTATTGATGGTTCAGCTGCAGGAGTATGTTTGCTATCACTTGCAGAAACTTTTTCGGTGTTTTTGGCGCTAGTTGACCGAATTGAGGATTTTCTAGGAGTCTTCACTGATTGACGCTTGGATTTCGGAGTCTCTGACTTAGAAATACTCGGTTTTTCCACCACATCAGGACGAATTTCTACTAAAATCGCGTTACTTCTGGTTAATTTAGATTTGCGTTTAACATCCGGATTAACTTTCACCTCTTTAAGAGTATCAACCGGTATTTCAACATTTGAATTATCCATTTTGTTAGTGGTTGTAGTTTTATTGTCAACTTTTTGAGCACTTTTAGTAGCCCTAGAGACTTGTTTTTCTGGTGCTTTTTTAGTTTTTGGCAACTCTTTAGTTTTCGATGTAACACTAGTGGCAGTTGCAGCTGGAGTCACTTTTTTTCCGGTGATTTTAACGCTTTCTTTCTTTGTAGTCTCCTTTTGGGCATTTTCAGTCTTTGGAAGCTCTTTAGCTTTGCTATTTTGTCTTGTAACTCTTGTTGTTGGCGCTGGTGGTGGAACATTTCTAGTTGTCCTGACTCTAGAACTAGGGACTTTTTCCACTTTCAAACCAGAAGTGGTACTTCCACCTTGTGACGGATTTTTATTTCCGGCATAATTAAGTCTGCGACGTGCCGGCACCGGTAAAGCAGGGACTTTTTCTACATTGCTAGTATTAACCAAAGGAATGGCTTTAACGTTTGAAGGAGGTTTAAATTTATGATTAGCCTGAGCAAACGACCCCAATATCTCTTTATCTTTCTCTTTGTAATCAATGTGGGTTGTTATTTTAAACATTGGTTTACGCTTCGCTTTTTCTTCAGCACGTTTCTGATCACGTAGCTGACGATATTTGCTTAGCTTTTCCAAAAGTTGCTTAGATTTCATGTCATTCTTTTGTACACTTGATTTCGACGAAGTTTGCTTTGATTTAGATTCCAATTCTACCGTTTCATTTGATGCTTTAGCGTTTCTTTTTAATGGTGTTGGAGGTACCGGCGAATCTGTCATTGTTCTATGAGACGCACGAATTTTATCACGCTGTGTGAGACGATCCACGTTTTTTTCTTTACGTTTAACATTCATGTCTTTCACGGGCACTAATGCCTTCAAACCAGCCTTTTCTGCCTTTAAAAACTCACTGAATGAGGTAAAATTTTCCATTTAGTGCTCGATTTATTGCGGAAAATATTTACTGTCTTTTGTGAAGTTTCGTATATCACTCAAATCTTATTATTATTGTTTATTTTAAATTATTTAATAGCGAACGATTTTAACACTAGAGGTTAATATTTCACAGCGATTACTTGTTGCACCTTGCACTTCGCAAGCCGAAGCCACTTTTGGAGGGAATTCGTCTCGACAGTCGACCGTCACGCTGCGTTTCTGATATTCAACTGCCTTCTTGCTTTTCAAGCAACAAAATGACCGTTAATTTTTGAAACAACGGTTTCCGAGGTAAGGCGATTATAGACGTCGCTGGCAACCGAGCAACTTAAAAATCCCCAAACACAAAAATTAATTTCAATACGAGTTTAAAAGGGCCAAAAAGTAATATTTTAAAAATAAAATGACTTATAGAATTACTTTAATTTAAGTTATAAACAATTTGATTATATCAAATTCTTAAATTGTGACAAAAATTGAGGAAAAATTAAAACATTTTGAATTATCGAAGATAAATCTAGTGCGAATTTTAGGTTGGCAGCACTGAATAATTTAACCTAGTTACTCTACTTACACATTCATGTTTAACGTCCTTGACTAACGAACTATCTGTTGTGTGTGCCTTGTTGTTTACTGTCCTAAATTTTATATTTTATACAAAAGTGACCAAAATAATTGATTATAAATTGTAAATAATTATTAAAAATTGCAATATTTAATTAATAATTGCTGAGTGTTCTCGTTGTTGACAAGTAGCGTTGATTTGCTGTAAATATTTGAATGGTTTGGAGGTTATATTTGATGCCAAATGAATAACGTAAGATCCATCTTTAAATTATTACAAAATGAGCTTAAAAATATGCTAAAATACTGTTTCAAACCGGAATTAATTTGAATAGATTTTAAGTTAAAAATAAACTTTAAATTGCAAAAAATAGTTGTAACAGCAAATAGTTAATGCAATTAAAACAAACTAAAAAACAAAAATAACACGCAATTATTTGAAAATAATAATTTTAATTTTCTGACATGTCATGATTTTCACAATTGAAGTCATTCAAAATTTTTTGCAGGTTGTCACACAAAAAATGTAAATGAAAAAAGTCAAGTTAGATCAGCATTGGGAATACAGCGAGCCATGAATACAAATCAAGGTAAGGCTGCACCACCAACCAATGCACTCTCGGCCAAAGCGCTCGAGTACTATCGCATGTACTCCGGCAATGAAGATTTGCCGAAATATTTCTGTGGCGCCTACCAACTGACACAAGCGTCAACATCTACCAAGCCAGCCAACATTCCCGAAATTATCATTGAAGACTGTGAAGGGCCGCCAACATCGCCAACCAGCAGCATCACATCGGCCAAGAAGCTAGAATGGGACAGTGGCGCCGATATCGGATACGCGAATTACAATCCGCGGAAATCACCCACTCTACAGAAAAGTAGCTCAATGCCTGTTTTGCAAACTAAGAAGAAAAGTGAGAATAAAGATAATAGCAAAGAGCAAACTGATAATGAAAGTGAAGATGAGCAATGCTTGCGGAGAAAAGAGTTAATGATGTTTTTAAGGCTGAAAGTAGGCAACCCGAATGCAGAATCAACGCCTGTTGACCGTGCAGACAAGCCACATTCAAGTGATCCAGAAATTTACATCTCGCAAACACCCAGAAAAGGCAATTTGCATATTGTCCAGAAGCAACTGAACACAACTATTTTTAATTTTGAAGTGCCGCCATCTGACGGTGAAAATGTCAACAGGGCAGGTTCCGAAGAACACCCGAAAATCTCAAAAATTTTCGCATCTGGGTCGAATTCAACGGGAAAAAGTACGACTTCAATGGATACACTTCCGGATAAAACTGTTTATTTCGACTGTTATCGACAGAAAAAGATCAAAAACCTTCAAATCTCAGCGCCAATGAACCTCGAGTGTGTCTCGAAAAAAACAGACCGGGATGCTGGGACGCAGACGACTATAATCCAGCCTCGAATAATTTCTCCTCCGATTTTGAAGACAAATGCGTCTATTGCTGTGCAGACCAGTCGCCGATCTTCTAAACAGGAAGTATTATACTTGTTTCATCCGGGTTTGCAATGTGATAAGACGACTTCTAGTAGTTCATCTAATGGACTAGTGGATAAAGTTTTCTCAAACTGTAACAGTTTTGAATATCTCGCTGGAGAAAGCCATGAAGCGAAAAAGTCGACATCTAGTACACTCGAGTCGCAATCGAGTAAAGGTATGGCTATTGGTTGTACTTCTAGTTCGACAGATGGCGCTAAAGGGGAAAATTTAGAAGAAACTTTAAAGCTCATGCAGAAATTAGTTTCAAGCAAGAAATATGACAATGAAGTCAAAGAACTTTATATTAGGAAAATGGCTAAGCAAGTTGTCAAGAGTTCAAGTACCTCCGAGAGTGATAAAATAATCCCCAAACCGAAAATTACCGGAAGATTGGAATTTGCCCAAGATGGCCAAACTTCCAGTACGAATACGAGTACCAAGCAGATAACTTCCGACAAGTCCGGAAGTCGGAGCAAGGACTGGAAGAATTTAGAAAACGAGACTCAGTCAGAAAAATTGTATAGTAGTGTAGAACAGGAGAGCACTGACTCACCTAAAGAAGCTTTGGTGAGCTTTGCTAAGCGCGAACGTGAAAGTCAACTCAATTGGATCAATAGCGAGATTGAACACTTGGCCAAACTGAAATCCCTGCTGGAAATCAAGAAACAGCCTAAAAATCTGGGGCTTCCTAAGAAACAGCTAAAAATTACAACGCAAGTGGTTCCCAATCTAAATTATAAGAAATCTACTGCAGTTTATATGATAACCACCGAGAAGAAAGGGGCAAAAGGCGATTGCGCTGAAGATTGCACATCGACCGCGCAGACAAACATGGCAGGCGAGATTGATTTCCATGTACATAACAATTTAGGCGTGCGGGACTATCACTTCAAAGAAATCATCACTAAAATTACACCGGATCCTCAGGCGCAACTCGAAACACATGCACAAAACGAACAATCCACAGACATTCCTAATACTCATAAATCTAATAATCCACCACCAATTTATGTTTCAGAGCACCAAAATAGTTGTAGACCGAAATGCGCGTGCAAATGCGCCTGCAATAATCCTTGCTGTCCATGTCGTTGCTGTCCCCATTACCCTGACCCTCGCCAACCCACCTATTGTCAAGCACCCAAACATTTCCAACGCGATATTTACCCGATACCAACGGCCGCTGCTGATAATGTGCAGGCGCGCAGCCGTAGCTCATCACCTCGCAGCACTTCAATCACAGATGACACTTCCGGTTATCCGTCGCGCCGCAAGCATCAACATCGGGAGTGTCCGGGTAAGGAGCCCCGGCCGCAAACGGCGCCCTCTAACAATGAGAAGAAGAAACTCGAGAAGGCTTGCAAGATCAAGAAACGCGCGCACAGAGAGATGCCAACTACGGAAGGGGAGGGCGACGATTCTCGATCACGCCCGAAGACTGCCACCGTTCCGGAAGCGAACAAAGGAAACAAGTCTGATGAGGAGGATGAGAGTGAAATCAGCCGATATGAGAGTCTCTCCAAGTATCAGACGACTCTCTCCACTACGAAAGGATTAAAGACTAATCCTACTCCTCCAATTAGTCAGAATAAAAATGCAGGTGCAAAAGTACCTACTCCTGGTCAGAGTCCCACTCCGAGTAGCTCTAGCCGTGGGGCTAGAGCTAAAGCTGTTGCGAATGCACCTTTGCAGCAAGAAACAGATAAAGATAAGAGTAAAGCAAGAAAAGTTCCTTCGAAGCATCGTGACCAGCAACCTGCGTCCGGAAAAATTACACCGTCAGAGTCGACTCGCCCTGAAAGTCCAGAAACTGGAAAAGGATGTTTGAGAACAAGTAATCCTTACTGTAATAAACTGGCAACGTGCGAGGAACGATGTCCAGCAATGCGCAAACCTCAAAAACCTTCAGAAAATCAAAATATACCGAAAACTCCTACTAAACCAGCTCCTACCCAAGTTAACCAAGGTGTTTCTCCCAAAAGATCGGAAGATATTCGAAGTTACAAAGAATACAAAGCCTTAAAACAAGCGCATAAAACGGAAAAGGAGAAAGAAAGAGAGAAACAGAAGGATAATGAAGCCGGAAGAAATGGGGAAACAGAACAAAATGTTGAAAGGTGTACAAATACCGAAGGTGTCTGGGAATCCTCCACAGACTCCGATGATGATAATTACACGAATTGCCCCTCCCCGGTGTATAACGCCGGAAAATGCGAATGCCAAAAGGCGGGTAGAAATCGCTGCAGCTGTAAAGAGCAACCCTCGAAAAGTGTCAACCCGACAGTGTCTTTGCAAACTGTTGACACCACACCGGAGTTTAGCGAAAAGGGCATTAGAACAGACGAGCCCACCATGAATACCAACGGGAAAGAGATACAAGTCAATGAACAAAGACCGGAAATGAAGCAAATGGCCGTCGGAGATGATGCACGTCGTTCCTTTGAACGGGCCTCCAAACAAGCCTTGAGTTTGACACCAGCGGCAGTTGTCACTTATACACCTTCCAGTGCCGAAAACTTGCCTTCAATGAGGACCGCCACTAACAATAACAAAAACGGTGGGAAAAAGAGTTACAAGATGGTCAAAGATATGTCTAAAATCAATCTCAGGAGTGCTGTTGTCATCAGCAGTGTGGTCACTACCAGTGTCGCTAATCCTGAGGATAATATCAGGAGGTTAGTTCTGGAAATGCCACTCGATGAACAAGAGGAAGACGGCAAACCGAAGAAAAATAGTAAAGATGGAGACGAAGATAGCACTGTTTATACATCTGCGATGGATTCGTGTTCCTGTACATCTAGTGACGCACAGTCCACTTCGGCGGGGTCGACCAGTGAAGTGATGTGTTCATGTTGCGGAAAATGTATCGCAACCAGCGAATCTTCTCTAGTGTTAAACAAAGGTGGTGATAATATGCAACCTTCCGGTCCCTTCTGTTGGCCTTGTTATCATCAAAGCACAAAACGCGAATGGAACCCGCAAGATCCGTACTACCAGCAAGCCGACCACATGTGTAATTGTTACAACAATGTAGATAACCGCGCGTTGGATAAAATACGCGAAACGCTGCGACAACTCGCCGAAATCGACAATGCGCAAGCACCCGCGAGCAATTCAAAAGGGGCGAAACCTGACCGCTTGGTGTGCCAGTCATGCAATAAGAAAATCAAACGCGAGCAAAACAAAAAACCCGTCGCCTATGTCCTGAAGTTTGAACCCGGTGACGAAGTTGATGAAGATGAACAGCGTAGGCATATGCAATCATTGCAAGAGATCCGCGTTAAAGTACCTATGGCGAAACATAAAAAGAAACGGAAGAGTAGCGACGTGGACACGAATACGACCGAAGGTAAAGGTACCCGCAAAGGTAAACATTCGGATAAGGAAAAAGAGCAGCGTGATAACAAAAATTTACAGGTGAGTTTCTGGTTTGGGTATGTTGTGGGCTTGGGATGTTTCATGCGTGTTTCATGATTTGTCTAGGATTATCTCGCCACGAATCGACCCGATTTTGTAAAATCCGCCGAAGAACGACGGAGGTGTCTGATCGAATTGGCGTATATGCGAGAACAACGATGTCAGAAGTACAAACAACTTTTGGCTTTGTCTAACGGTATTCCTTCGCAGAATCCTGGATATTCGGACAAAAGTACGTACAATTTATTCTGTTAATTACCCATTCTAATAGTGGCATTTGTTTATTCATTTGCGCAAAGTTATTTTGGTGACAGGGGGAACCTATACCTTTTCAATTTCAAAGTGGGAATATTCAATTTCAAATTGGGAATAGTAAATATCAAATTGGGAATAATCAATTTCAAATTTAGAGCAATCAATAGGTGCATTTTATTACAACCAAAAGTAATATGCGTGACGGTGAAATGCAATAAAACAATTGCGAAAATTGCGATCCACTAAATTCAAGGACTTCAATTGGTCGATCGATTTAAATTTCACGCGTATTACTTTTGGTTCAATAAAATGCTCCTAATATCAAATTGAGAATAAGAAATTGTCAAATTGACTATTCTTAATTTGCAATTGACTATTCTCAATTTGAAATTTATTAATCCCAATTTTAAATTGATTATTGTCAATTTGATGAAGGTATAGCATGACTAAAATCAAAATTAACTGAGATAAACTAAGCAAATTGAATAAACTAATACGCTATTGTGTGTATTATTTGTGTGAATTTTGTTTTGTTCAAAATTGTTGATTGTGTTGTGGTTGTTTGTTATTGTTGGTAACGTAACTTTTTAGAACATCCGCGATTGTTTACCACAAAACAGATGAAACAAATGACTGCAAAAAATTACAAAAAACTACCTGAAGTACAACAAAAATTGTTAGACAATAGGGACAAACAGATCAAAAAGGCTAACAGACTTTTGGCTGATATTTTCAATCAGGTACTTGACAACTTTTTTATAAATAATTATTTTGGACCTTTTTAATGCATGCGTGAATATTTTAAATTTTGTTACAAAGAAATGATTAATAAATGTTGTTGTTTCAGAAATTAAGAGAGAATGTCCTGCGTGGTCAGGCGTCCCTGTCAACCAGTATCAGTGTTATTAATTTAATGTGACGAAAATGGTGTCTTATATTTATGAATTTATGTCACTAGGATCTCTCTTCGTTTTTGCTCTTTACTTACGTTTGTACGTTTAACTAATTGATTTTTGTACAACACCAATGATATTAAATATTTTTTTGGAAGAAATCTCTTTGTGTATTATTTCCAACAATCCAAACAATGAACATTTAAAACACTCGGTATATTTTATTTTACTATAGACAACTAAATATACAAAGAAAGTTTCACTGCTATGTTACAGGCAACCAACATTACGTTACAGTTTGTAATCGCTTTATTTAAAACTAAAAAAAAACTTAAAATTTAAAACTGGGCCTAAGTAGCCTAAGTTTAATTCCGATAATTTGTGATGTGAAATTTATTTTATACTTTTCTCTTCTGCAAATTAATATAAAGGGCAAAAGTGAGAAAGGTATTGAAAGTTCAAGTTTTCTAGCGGAGGTCGCAAACTTTCCTACTTTACCTTTACACCCCTCAAACACCCCTCTATCAGGCCGCCACAGAAACCACATGACCGGACCGACCATGACAAACCGAAACCATTCGTGTATTTTAACCAGAAATGGCTAAACGTCCTTTCTAGCCTTGGAAGCACAGCATCGCGCAATTTCACAGAATTTTAGGCTAAACTAAAAATTCGCGTTAGTTCTTTCTCTTTTGCTAAGAATAAATAATCTAAACATAAATCTAAACTAAATTCAGATAGTGTTCAAGCAAAGTTCAAAGTTAAAATATCATTAGAGAAGTTAGAAAAAAAATAATTTCTAATGGCTGGAAGAACGCCAAGAGAAATAGAAGCGCTAGACGCCTTCTTTAGTCTGATGACAACAATCAGGGAGCTTAACAGACGTCTCACCCAATATAATCAGATGATGGTAAGCAATAATTTCTATTTTCACGTTGTTGACTTTTCTGCAAATGCCATTGTAAACACTTAAAGGCTCGCGATCGCGACAATGGCAGACGCCCCAATTATACCCGTAGCCGTGTACGATCTCGTTCACCACTACGCAATAATTATCGCTTTCGTTGCCAACGCGTTTATCGTTACGCCAATCGTAATCATAACAATCCGGATTCTGGTGAAGTCTACGAAGAGTTTTTCACTAATAATGGTGTTGCTGATGGGTATCAAGAACAGCGTAATAATGGACGTTCAGGGTCAGGGTCTGGTCGCAGCCCAATGATCAGGGAAGCCAGGGGCCGCCGAAGAAGCTGGAGGAACAGCCGCCCTTCAGATGATGAAGATGAATGGCAAGATGTTACCGATCAAGATGAATAAATCTCAATGGTAACTGTATTTTTCTCCTTCATTGTTTAAACAGAAATAAAAATTACTTCATATTTTTATTTTATTTTTGTGCAAAAAAAATGTTTTGCATTTTGAATTTGGTGCCATTTGCATAGAGGGCGTGGCTTCACAATCAGATATCAGAAAAAAATGGATAAAAAAAGAAAAAGTTGAACAAAAGCTTCTTCTTTTGTTAACAAAAACCACACGCAAATATTTACGAGCGAGTCAAATGATAAGCACCCCAAAACTTTTCAAATGAACGTCTTTTCTTCGATTTTTTTTTTAACGAAAAGAACGGAAGTTTATCTGACATTTTGAATTTGAAAAGCTTGTTCATCATAGGTGCGCTGCCAGTCGTTTTGTCAGCGCCATTTTCTACTTTTCTGCAAATTTCACACGAATAGCGCACAACGTGCTTTTTCTCGTTGATTCACAAATAAATAACTCACAAGAAATCATTTCAAAAGCGCATTTCAAACATACCTATTGATTTCACGCGTTGAGAACATACAATCTATCAATTGAAACATGAATCAGAACGAGATTGAACAAAAAGTCGAAAATAACCCAAAAAAACGCAAAACAGCTCACTCCGCCATTTGTAATACCGAGAAATCGGCCCATTCGCATTCGGACTCAACTGTAACAGCGGATGTCGCCGAAGAACAAGAAACGCAAACGACAACGACAAATGATGAGTTACCGCCAGTCGCTCAAAGTGAAATAAAAGAAGAAGATTTGAACTCGGAAATCTTCTACTTTCCGTCGACCAGCCATGATTTTGCCCTGGGTAACTCGCAACACTACGAAATCATCAACTCGGTCGTGGATAGCAATGGGACGGTGAACATGACAGAGTCGTTTACGATTCCGTTCGATGACGAACGCATGAATGAATTGGTGAAGAATGGTGACAAAATTATGGAGTTCGACAACGTGGTGAAAATGCCATCGAACAAGAACGAACCCTCCCATTATATCAAGTACAAACAAGATGGCGACGGGAAAACGGTCAAAGTGTGGGCGTGCGCTGTCTGTGAGTAAACCAATTGTTTTTTTTTTCGATAGCTAGGCATCTAGGTGATAAAAAATATGTCTGGCTGTGGGCCGATTGTTATCGCTCTATTTTGGCACACGTTTAGGTGAGAGGGAGTTCAGCCAGCAGTACGTCCTGATGCGCCATCTCCCGACGCACACCGACGAACGGAATTTTCAGTGCAAACAATGCGGCAAAGGTATCGCATGCAATTGTTGTTCCAACGAAATGTCACCATCCTTTCCAGCCTTTCGCCAAATGTCGACCCTTTCGCAGCACCGCGCAATCCACTCCAAGTCGCGTCCGCACGTGTGCGAAGTTTGCCGAAAGACGTTCAATCGCGTCTCGACGCTTATTTCGCATCGCAAGACGCACAACGGGCTCAAGCCGCATTGCTGCCATCTCTGCAATAAGGCTTTTCACCAGAAAGGTACGTTTTCCCGACGGTTTCACGAGACAAGAAAATATCAAGACAAGAAATTTGGGTGTCATGAAATTTCTCGATATTTGTTGAATTTCAAGAGTCTTGTGAAACCCAAGTTTTTTGCAAATCCTTCAAGTCCTTCCTAATCCAAAAACATTAAACCACAGGTAATCTAAGAAACCATATCTTTACGCATACAAACGAACGGCCATATAAGTGCGACGTGTGCCAGAAAGGGTTCAACCAAATGTCAAACCTAATGTGTCATAAGTACAAGGCGCATCAGCGTGCCGGTAAGCAGGCTTTCGTCTGCTTGAAGTGCGATAAGCAGTTTGATAAGCGCATTGCATTGCGTAACCATGAACAGTACGAGCATGGCCGACCCGGTGCAAGCAGCGCAGTTGGTAACGCAAACCTGCAGCCAAATGCAAGCCAGACTACTGTCTCGCCAAGCGTTAAGTACACTAATGGAGTGTTAGTTTCGGAGATTGATACTCCGGCAATGCGCCATGCTGTTGCTACAAACCAGGTGCCTTTCGCCTTGCTGAAACCACTTGATGGTTTCCCGCTTTTGGTCCGAGTTTTGCCAGCTGGCAATAAACAGGTAATTCCTTTCTATCCCATCAACCGTTTCCAAATATACAGGGTGAGTCATAACTCATGGTACAAACGAAAACCAGTTATTGGGAGTCACATTTAGAACAAAAAGACACTTTGAAAAAATCTCATATCATCAATAAGCTTTCGAGATATAGAAATTTCGTCTCTTCAGTTCATTGATGAATTAAAGCTTTATTTATTTTCATAACCAGGGACTTATTTTAATTGTAGTAATGCCAAATCAATTCTCGATCATTTTGTGCAAAATTCATTACAAACACATCTGACATTTCTTGGTTTCAAAAAAATTTTAATCGTTCAGCCAGTTGAAGAGATGAAATTAAACATTTGAATATCTTGAAAGCTATTGAAGTTATGACATTTTTTCAAAGGAACTTTTTGTTCTAAATATGACTCCCAATAGCTGGTTTTCGTTTGTACCATGAGTTATGACTCACCCTGTATCTTGTACACCTTGCATTCCTGCGCATTCCAATTAGATGTTAGTGCCGGCAACCGCCGAAGACTTGAAAAAGTATGGCCAAATCAGTATCAAAGAAGAAACCGAAACCTCTTCCGATAAAGAAAATTGTCCTACCACTCCCATTCCTTCTACATCTACTGCTACTACTAAGGAAGTGGGTGCTACTGCTACTGTCTATATTCGCATGCCTGTCGTTGCGAGCGTTACTCAACGCAAACGTCACGGTGTCGTCCATATGCATGTTGAAAGTCCTGGACCTGGTGGTGAAACTGAAGTTGAAGCCCCTGAACCAGAGCCCGATGATAACAATGTATGCTTAAATTTGGTTGTTAACAAAACCGTTTGTAATGCGAATGATGCGGATGAAGCTGGTACTTCAGGGGCACCTAAAGTGCGTATTCTAAAATTAGTTACTCTAATCAAAGATAATCTTCATGTGTATTTCTTGGTTTTGTTTATGCAGGTTGATACTGATGACGAAGATGAAGACACTAATGAAGAAATTATCGTTGATGGCGATTAGTCTGTATATTACGATATAAATTCAGCGTGTCCCCAAATGGAGTACAAAAATTGTTTCGAAATTTCATTAAGATATTAGAAAATTACAAAATACCATATTTTCTGGTTAAATATTTCGCATAAATTCATCTTAACAATCACTGCGTGCCATTTATTTCGACTCAAAATTAAAATTAATACAGTGTTATTTCAGTTTGTTGGAATAATTTGTTTATTTTGCTTTTGAATCACAATGAAATTGCACACCGTAATTTTCGTTATGAATTTGTGGGATTTTTCACCAAAAAACATCATTTTTGTAATTTTCTAAAAACAATGAAGATATTTGCATATTTCTCTTTGAATTGCATCCGGGGACACACTGCATTTATTACTGCATATGATATGTTATTCAGTTATTAGAAATATTGTGAATATGACGAAAGAAATCATTTGATTATCACTGTTATCAGTCGTATATTATTTACATAATTTATTACACCTATATTAATATGTATAATGTGTGTATGTAGTTAGTCGCTTTGGTTTGGATTTTCTGTTGCTTCTTGCGAATGATCTGTTTCTGGTGCTTGTTGCACCACAATGCCACTTTCATTCTCATCAGTCCTTACACTTGCATTAATACTGTTCATGGGGATAATTTCCGTGACCACCCGTCCGCGATCGCGATTACTTCGATATCGCTCATCAGGCGATGGTGATTTATTCGGAAAAAGTGCTGTGTACGACGGGGGCAAGTCCAAATCGTCGTAATTTGGCGGCTGTTGGTGTTGATGCGGCACGTGTTGCTGTTGCACACCGTTCTCATCGTAATTATTCACGATGAGCACGGTTGTCGGTGGGGTGTTGCTGTTCGATTCGGTTTTGTACCGCCTGATACAGCATTCCCACAAGCCACAACACATGAGCAACAAGGATCCGCACAACACGACGCCCAAACACAGATATCCCCATGGGTCGTACTGGGCTAGCAGATCATGTAAGGAGCCAAAGGAACGCGATTCCGTTGAAGGTTTTGTTGTGGCTGCAAAGCGAACACATTAACAACAATTCAAAGTTATTTTAAGATTTGAAATATCCCTAGTAAAAATGTTATATTGTGAGAGTATTGTGCATATCACGTGTTACAATATTGTTTTTGTATAGAATGTTAATACTTTAAATATTGTGCTGATATAGAAATTCGGTATTTGATTTAATTTTTGCACAATAGTTTGTTTTGATCATTTTTCATCTGAAACACAATATTGTAAATTAATATTGTGACTTTATCATATAAATATTTAATAACTTTTTTCTACGACCATGCCTGAATGTTTACATTCGTAGACACAATACAATCAATTAATGAAGGTCATTCGCCACCAGTAGGAGAATATTATATTATCCACGGAAAACTGATATGGA
>JARJDT010009839.1:0-12766 GCA_030264655.1 Leptusa sp. GC000079
TAAAAGATACCGATGCTGATTTCTAATAGCAGAAGATTGGTTGCGGGAGATAAAGCAATTCGTAAAAATTCGCTATTCGTATTTCTTGGAAATCTTCAATGTGCATTTTGTAATGTTCTACTTTTCAAGTTCTCCCTTCACGCTGAAGATCTGATTTTATTTCATTGATTATTTGTAAGAGCTCTCATAAAATCGGCCAGGTGACACTGACATTACTCTGGCATTTGGTCTTTGGCAATAAAGTAACCCTTTCAGACAAAATTTGCAAGTCTAAATTTTATGATCTTTCTAACATGAGAGTTTTATCGAAAAGCGCCCATTGTCAATTCACAAAGCTTTTATTGGAAGATAAAATCTTGATAATTCGACCGATTAAATAAATGATTTAATTTAATTTAATTTAAAAGTTCTTTAAAATAAAATGGTGTTTTAAGTCATAACTTATTACAAGTATCGTCATGATTTGTAAACAGCCTCTAAGTGACCTCTCTTAAGGATCTTTTATTCCTTTACACATCATTCAGCATCCCGCCAAGGCAATTGTTGCTCTGAAGCAACAATTTATCACCTTAACATGCAGCCATACAATAGGTACAAATCTCCACAAAGTCTAACAAGATGCTCGACCATCGACCTATTTCTTCTCAATGAAAGCCAATGTTGTCAGTTTGTTATTGTCAACGATAGCCATTTGCAGCGGCTCGTTGGCTACAAATATCAAAAACGTAATATCTAATAGAATGACTTTTCCACTCGAGTAAATAAATACACTTTTCAATTGGCGGAGCTTTCAAGTTGTTCATTTCATTCACAAACAACTTTTCTAATTTTCATTGAAGTTTTGTTAAGATTTGTGCAAATTCCGATCATTCATTTGCTATAAATGATTGCGACTCTTTGTTAAAGTGCTACTTCTTATAGAATTTCGTGGTTCATTAAGCACTAAACGTTCTTTAGATTAGAGAGCACAAGCTCCTACAAATCGAACTTGTGTCTTGTGCTTGTGCTCCTTTTGCAAGATGTTTTTTCAACTTGAAGAATTTTAACAACACGTGGCCAGCACAGATTTTCAAGATCTATATAATGACATATTTCGATTTTGGATAATAATAAAGGTGCAAACTGCAAAGGTGTTAAATGCTTTTCATGTTGCTTAAAAAAAGTGCATTATGGTTGGGCAGAAGTGCACTGTCCAAGCCAATAATTTCACGCTTGATGCGATCAGTCAAGCACAATAAACGAAGGTAAATGAGGAAAGCTATTCATATGCAGTGATTTAATAGATGAAATAAAATAGGTGGTGATTTGTCATAATTTGTTAGGCATTTTCGAGTTAGAACACACCCATATAAATATAAATGTTGTTCTTGTTATGAAGCTGAAACATGCTCTAGTTGGATGATCGAGTGGCTCATTTTATTTTGCAACTCTAAAGAAATGAATAAAAAATCAATACGAGTAATAACTGTCAACAAAACCAGAACAAATTACAGATATTTGTAACGGTTTTTCTGCCTATTTAATATAATTGATGTTTATTTCAATTAATATTTTAATTGCGACATAACTTTTGGTCTGTGAAACACTATCAAGACGCGAATAAAACAAATATGTTTTGGAGAATGGCCAATGGCAACGTTCCAAAACTAGCATCAGCGGAAAGCTTACTGCACTTTTCTTTATTGTTGGGGTTACTATCTCAGCATACACCATTTATTTTATCTGGAAGACAAATGAAAAACTCGCCAGTGAATAAATTATATCGAATAAATCCCACTGACATAATTTCCAAGAATATACTATAACATAACTTAATTTATTATATATACTGCAAAAAAGAACACTTTGTTCCACTTGAATTGATTCGTTTCGAAGAATATATAAAAAGTGTTTGAAAGGATTCGCATAAAACTTTATTAAAAGAACTGAAATGAAAAGAAATAATGAGAAGTGAATTTATAGGTAAATAATATCAGCGTTTACGAGTATTTTATATTTTCAATAAAGTGTCTCTTTTTTCAATGGCTGAAACTGAACTCGAATGCGTAGGTACAGAGATTATGAATGTACATATTTGCTCCTCGATTCGTAGCAAATAAATTTCAAACGAAGCTTCGATCAAGTGGAAAAATTCGCTTGATATTTTTCTTTTCAACTTTTTTCTTATTTTGCTATGTAGAGTGCAAATGTGTTAATCCCCCGCATTAACATCGTCCTGCGAAATGTCCTTATCACAGCGATTGAATCAGCGAGGCAATTAAGCTTGTTTTGCGCATCGATTGAAACATTGAAAGCTCGCAGGCTTTAACAAAATCACAACAACTGTAATTAACGCAGAGTTAATATTAATCTATACGAGTGTTTGGATTGGATGTGCAGATAACCAATGATCGCCTGTGTTTAGCGAACGATTGACGCCGACGTCTATAACCAGGGGGTGCTTCACCCCTAAACAGTTACAGTTTACACTAACATTGCAAGTTTCGCAGCGCTTATCAGCAATGAAAAACGGATTTACGACGCGAATTGTGAAATACGAGACGTCGAAGGATAGGCACGGTCAATAAACTGTACACGAAGAACGAACGCCAACATTATGCACGATTCGTTTCTATATAGGGCATTTGTTTGATCTGATAAGGATTTAATCATTATTGAATTACTTGTACAGATGGAAGGCAAGTTAAATGTCGTTGTCGTCGTTATCTGATTGAAAATATGATTATGATATTTAAAAGTTGAGTTTCAAAGAGGACGAAAAGAGAACATATGTCAATATAGCAAAATGATGAAGGTACAGAAAGCCGCTAAAATATTGCTGTTTATCTAAAAGCATCTTCTTGAAATTTGTATCACACAATAGATTTTAAATTTCATCTTAAATACAATTCCAACATCGGTTGATAGGATCTTAATTTTTAAGTGTCATTTTAAAATTGTTGCCAACACCTGCTACCAAGCAAATTTTATTTTATTCAATTAAAGTGCCTTATTCGCATTTTCTGAATACACTGTAAATTTAAAAACAATAAATCACCAAACTTTATTTAGCAATGCAAGGCAGTAACGAATTCTGTGAAATTAACATACCGAGAAGACATAATTTCAGAAAGCATTTCGGTAAAATATTTAAAAAATAATACGCGCAAACAATAATTTATAGTTGCATAAATTACATAAAAATGATCTATGGCCTGTTAGAAGGTAATTAAACAAGTAACAAACGCGTCGTTTGAATATTTACCAAGCAAGCCTACAAAATAGCATCGGAACAAAAGGGTGTTTGATCAACTCTCAACACATTTCGGTGAAGTTCATTTAGTCGAGAGTCTCGTCTTACCTCATATTCTTTTGTACAATTTTATTGCATTTTATTCATTCGATTGTATTGTATTGTATGACGCAACTAATTGGTGGAAAAAGGTACTTCAAAGTGGTCGCAATAAATTTGAAACTTGCACTTTGATACCGAGTAACCTTTTACATATATGATAAAAAGAGGGACAAATCATCGAGTGTTTTAATGAGACAAGAATGCAGCTGCTGTGAATATCAACGCGAGGGCTCTTCGGGTGAACCCTCAAGTGTGAATTATTACTTGAACATATGAAGCACACATATTGTAATTGTAATGTCACTTCACTTGCATAAAACACATAATGAAAATAATGTCAAGAAGACAAGAAGTTTTTCACCACTTTATAAAAAAAACTTTAAAAGTATAAAAAACAATAAGTTATTGGGCATAAAATTAAGATTAATTCGACCCTTAATTATTTGTTCAGAAAATAATTTAATCAAATAAAAAATAAAATTAATGTAATGAAGAAGCTTGATTCGATTCGAATGTCATGTTTTGATACCGTGTTGATGTTTACTACCTTTACCTTCGAGGGCTATTGAGAATTAACACATTTATGTTGTTCTCATGTCAACTAGAATCGCATTTCCGGAATGCTACACATAGAAATTGTACAAACATGTCATCACATTAATTCAATATGACTTTAGAGAGCTGGTGCGTGTACTCAACACATTGCATTTGGTCCACGGGCCACATAATCATCATCAAAACATGAATGCGCACGCGAATAATGCTGCGTACAGCAATCCGCCGGATTCTGATGCTTCATTTGTTGGCACTGTTTTGCAGCGAAATTCGATGCGGAAAGACCATTAACGTTTTAATTTGCATGTGTAGCTCGGATGGCTGGAATCAGTTTTGACGTAGGCGCTTAATAAAGGTACGCAGCAATTTGCCAAACTCCAACATTGCCCGAAAGTATTTTTCACAATTCATCGCGCTTTCGCTTTAACAGCGAGTTGCTAAAATCCTCAAATTAATTGTGATTGAAACATTTGATTATTTATCAAAAAAGTCCAAATTGATTTTGTTGATGAACAATTTCCTACATGCGCAAATCGAAGATTTCCCAAAAGGTACAACTTAATTGTCGGCAATTTCTGCGCTCTATTAGCGTAATTAACTTGAACTTTTGCCCAGCAAGAAACTGCGAGAAATGTAAAAGGTGTGGGTGTGAAGGCGCCGGGAACAAGCCGCAAACCGCACAAGAAATCCTTAGAAAAGCACTCAAATCAAATCGCGCACACTTCGTTTCGCTTGCAATTTACAATTGCGTTAAACTTGTCGCATATGTGGGTATGTTGTTCATGTAAACGTTATAAATCAGTTTAACAAGGTGAAAGAAAAAGAAAGCAACGAAACCAAAGATATTATATTCTCACAATCCCATCATAAAGTGTCACTTAAGTGCCTGTCAATCATCGATTTCAAGTGCCTCCCAAACCCTCCTGACCTGACCAGAAAAAAGGGAAAACACAAAACTCATTTTTCAATTGCGTCGTTTGTTGCGGTCTTTTTCCTGTTTTAACGGTTCGTTTCGTTGAAATAAAACAGACAAAACATTCTTGAATGACTACTCAAACGCAAACAGCAAACAAGTACATTTTTCAAATCATCTTTAATGTAGTATGTAAATTATACTTATTGAAAGTGCATTCGAAAAGAAAACAATTTGTCATTTGCCATTAAATCAATTAAATAAATGGCTTTGCATTGTTGTGAAGTATATGCTTCGAAACGTAAACGTTGTTAGTTTGCTTTTGCATTCACCTTCAGCCCTCAGCGGGAAAGGTAACAATACTTGTCTCATGACTTGGTCGTGTTGTCGAAGTCAGAGATTGAATGCTGAACCGTCGAACGCTTGCTAGTTTCCCGTTGGTTATTATTATGCGCTCAATGTTGTCGTCCTTTTGATTATATACATATAGTCGTTTGATTATTTTCCAAATACTTGAACGCTTGTTGTTCCAAGTCAATAAGGTTTCGCTTGCACATGACATTCTTCATTATTATATGTAAACGATACGCATACTTGAAGACATATCAAGTACACTTTAATTGCTTCAAGTTTTCACTTAGTTCTTCATAGTCGAGCTAACATTTACAAAGCAACATTTTTTTGTTCACTGAAACTCAATTATTTATAAATATTTTACGACGTCCGTTAAATTAATCGCACTTTTTTCTTTATTTTTGGAGTGATCTGATATTATAACACAAGTTAAATATTAAACTTCCTACTTAACTAGCGTTTTAATATGAGACACTGCTTGCCTTATAAAGTTTTCGTTGTTCCACTTTATACACGCGTTGCTTAAATAACTATTATTCATTAGCAATATTAATAATTGTGGAAGATATTGTTCGAAATTTCATTATTTGATCATAAATAATATTGTGCTAGAGGTGTAAAAGGGTTGAATGTGGTTAGGTGTATATTGAACGTAGGAATTAAAATTGATCAAATATCGGAAATCGAACTTTGAACTCTCATTGTCGGACAATATTCGCGACGTGTTTTGCCTACCAGTGTACTAGTACACGTCGGGCATTACCAATAATGTTGAGCATACACTTAGTAAGTGGAAAATAAAACAACAAAACCTGCAAACATCGCGCCTCGTCGAAAACGCGTTTGACCTAGTTTTCCCCTAAGGGTCGTTGTCTTAATATTCTTATCAAATCCAATTATCATTGCATGACAAATTTTATATGTACCTTATGAAAGAGTAACAAAAATAGATTTTTATTCAAATGTAACTCGAACTTTTAATAAGGATAAAGTTTCACGTGCTTTCATTAAGGAAGAAACTCTTTGCATTACTTTAATTAAAATAATTCCTCGTGTTTGTGTTATTTATATGACTTAAGTTGTTTGTACACTCGGCGAAGTTTCGTTGGAATGCTTATTCTACAAGACTACTACTTTCAACCGATATACAAAGAATGCGTGAAGTGGAAAATTTAAGACAGCTGTCTTTACCCATCAGCATTTTATTCGTCGATCGTTGAGTTCCATGGAATTTGCGGTCCTTGCAACATACCGTAACAAACCCGATATAGATGTGCGCGTACATACAAATAAAGAACTACCAAATGTAGAATGTTGGTAGGTATGTTGGCAGCACACGAAAGAAAGAAATTAAAAAGAACGCTCGATCGAATCACAAGAAAAATGGGCGAGTTTGCGCTTTTCCGCTTCTTTCACATGCGTGGCTGTCCACGAGGCGAAGTTTAACTTGTTCCTCTACCGGTATTTACAGTTGCTGGACGGGAAACTTAGGTGAAAAGTAAGGAAATGGCAAGGAAACCGAAAATACGAAACCGTTCACTCAATTTTATATATTACACTTACTTTTACCGATCTTTTACTTTGAAAAGTTGTTGCGCCCCTCCAGCTATATATATAGTTAAGTGCTACTTACTTAGTTTTTTACCTAAAAGTTTTTTTTTCTCGTGTTTTGTACAAAACTTTTGTTTGCAACTTTTCATATGGGCATTAAAAATGTAGATGAGCAAAGTTTGCCACTGTTTATGTCCCTATAATTAATTAATTGTCATTGGAGACATTAATTGGTTTGGAACAGTACTTTTTGTGGGTTTAAATGTCATATTCATGTCAATCATCTTCGAAAGTTGAATTGCGCTCTTGAGTTGCATGTGCTGTACTATAATATATTGAAGAACAACTGTTGTAGTTGCTCATCATTCAACGCTTGCGGTTACCAATATTTTTTATCAATTGTAACCGCACTGAGTTTCTGATCTGATAATGGCCATAATTTGAAGTGCAAATGGTTAAGTTGCAAGTACTTGATGAACTGTCACTCAATTTCTGTTCGTTTGCTCTACTAGAACACGAAATTCTCTTTGTATTGTTTGTTAGATTTGAGTTTGAGAATTTTAAACATTCACTTTATACATGAATATAGATTCGTTCATTAGCAGAACACGACATATGTAAATAGAAATTAATTAATCTCACGCACTAGTAAATGTTTCATTTACCAAACTTGCAATTACTTTTGCTTGTTTCATATTTCCAAAATTTCACGCTTTCACACTTGGCTGACTACACTCGACAAATTAATTACACTAAAATGACTCAGGAGGAATTTGTTTAATGAAGCAATTTAATAACTTAAAAATTGCGTTTTTTAAGCGTCAAATTTTAATTTAATTTCTCAAAGTAAAATTACTTTATGAAATTAAGAACATTTTCTATAAAGCAAAGAAATAATAAAAATAAACTCCTTTTAAGGATAACGTACGTTACTTAGATAATTAAAAGTTTCTTTACATTCAGCTGAAATTTGTTTGCTTCTGCATGAACAAAAGCGCTCACGCCGACGACGTTTTGTTTGTAGTGAAAGATTCATTTATTATAATTATTTAGAGCGTCAATAACACAAAATGAATGATAAAACTTGCGAAATGTCTGTGTGTTGAGCATCATCAAAGCAACTACGAGAAGAATAAAAGGTCGGCATCGTTTCTACTTCCATTTGAATTGTCGAAACTCTTTTACTTGTTTGCCGACAAACGTAGAAACCGTTTTTAGTCGTCACTTACTTTCTTTTACCAGACGAGGACTTCTTTCATTACGATTAGAACTTACTTCTTTGCGGTGCTTAATTTTATCTATTGCAGTTTATTTAGTTTACTTGAGTGGCTTCTTCTGATTGTTATCTTCACAGAGTTAACCTTAAGAAAGACGCCGACAAAGTTCCCACAACTATTTTATATTACAATTTTAGAATAAATCAACCAAGTTGAAATTGCATTAATTGATTTACCAGAGTACACAGGATTTAAATGCTTTTAGCGCAAGTTATTAATAATGAAAATAAATAGCTCTCTTAGGGATGTGCAAGAATAGGAAATAAGAAAGAAGAGAAGTACTTTTCTTCGACTATACAACAATCATTCTCAACACTAAAAATACTCTAGTGACTTTTCATTATTTGAAGCTTGCAATTTGCAAAAAAGGAACTTTTGATTTATCAAAAAATTTCAAATGTAAAACTTACTGCCAATAATGGGAAATACTTGACTTGCCCTATTATTATGCGCTTCATTCATTCCACATTGAGAAATCGCACCAGAAAGTGGAAATACTCCCACTTGTAGAGTGATAATAGACAACAAACAGTGAATGTACATTTTCAATGTTAAAGCACAAATCGGCTATTTTTAAATTTACAAATCGTAACACACTACGACACCTCAGAAATGAATAAAACTTGACTGTGAATGAACTTACAACTTAAGAATTTTTGAATACAATTTGAGTCAAAGTCAATGCGTTATGCGCGCTTCTCAAGAACATCGAAGAACATTCAAAACGTATCAAGAATAGCCAAAGTGTGAATGAATAAATGCATTTTACTATTTCCAACAAGCTACCTGCTAGTTTGCTTTGTTATTTTATGAATGACATTTAAGCGTACCTTTGGTCTGCACACCTACACCCGTTTGTCCTCTCGCCGGAATGCAAGTTGCAAGTGCATTGACAATCAAATCACAAAGTACTAAAAACCTTCTCAAAGTACCGAAAACTATTCACTAATGTGACTGTTGTTAACTTATAGCTTTTAAATTTCCTGCTCTTGTTGTATAGTCGGCTTTTTGCTACGATAGACAGTTTGGCGTCTTTCTAAATCCGAACCTAAACTTGAAAATTTAAAAGCTTTGCTAGTTTAATTTTGTTAAATGATTAAATTGCATTATTTTAATGGAAATTCTTGGCAATCAATGAACTGCAACTGAATTGTGTCTGTCTCTACCTGAAAGCTTCCAAATGTATCAAACTGTCTATTCATATGAATGTGTTTTATCGGTTTGAATAAAATACCAAAACAAGAATTTAATTAATAAAATATTTATTTATAATCATAAAACTTTGGCATTAAATCTTCATACAATTTCATTTTAAAAATATTTCGCTATGTAAATTACAAATATGTGTCCTATTTATAAATCATTATTTACATTTTTACAATAGTACAAAATTATTTTTACATTTGCTAGAAAATAACAAATCAAAATAAATGATCGCGTTTAGCACGTTCGTGATGCTGATGATGATGATGGTCATGATGTTCATCATCAATATTCATCACATCAATATGATCTTCATCACAGGATGATGAGACGCTGTTCTTGGGTCTCTTGGACGACGAGCAAGTTCTAAGGCAACAACATTTGTTCTGCGGCGACGCTCCACTAGCAGCAGGCAAATCTTCCTTCTTGTACTTCACTCTCCTATTCTGGAACCAAATCTTCACTTGTTTCTCGGACAATCTCAAACACGTCGCAATCTCAATGCGTCTTAATCGCGACAAGTACATATTCGCGGAGAATTCACGTTCAAGCTCCAAAAGTTGCGTGCTTGTAAAAGCAGTGCGAATTCTCTTACAAGAAGAATCTTTCGGGTCTTCAACACTTCCAGAGCTTTTTGGCGGTGGTGTTGGTGTTGACTCTCGACTTGTTGGCGGTGTTAATCGGTGATGTTGAGGTGAAGTCAAAGGACTCTGAGGACTCGGCAACGGTCCATCCAAACTCAGCCGCTTGCTAGTGGCCTGATGGTCGTCGAACACAGGCGAAGGCGCCGGGCGTTTCATTGACGGCATGGCCAAAGGTCGCGGCATTGATGGCACCGGCCGAATGGGATGTTTGTGCATCAACGGCGCGAATTGTTGCTGTTGTTGTTGGGCCAAACTCAACGAAAACAGATAAGAACTGATGTAGCTTGGCGGGTACGGCAACATCGGTCGTGGATCACTCAGATTCAGCGGCGGCAAAAAGTTGTTGTATTCCTTCGGCGCATTGTTGATCAACGAATCGACGAAGAACGATCGCGACATGTTCATTATTCTCGTTAAACTTGATGGTAACTAACTCACTGGGTGCTCGAAGCTTTCGTTACTACTGACTGGTTTTTTCGGGGGTGCAAACCCTATATATACGAGCACCCCTTGAGCAAAGAGGAACCCCTACCACCTCTTACCACCTATTTAGGTATTGTTAAACGATGGGACTCCGCCTCGTACTACCCTGCTGAGACTTGGCGTAAACAAATTATGCTTTTCGCACTGTGCCCAAAATGCATCCCCTTCTTAGGCTTGGGCAAGACAAATATTGCGTATTCTTCCTCAAACAAACCAACAAACTTCCAATTCTTTATGCCTAGTATTTGCTATCGTTTAATATCAATGCATGCAACGTTTGATCGTCGAAATTATCAATGAATGAAACATAGATGAATAGGTAGTCAAACCAACAAACAACAAGGCAAGACCAGAAAGTAAGGGCGCTTGAATGGTTTCATTGCTTGATGTTCGAATTGGTTCGAATGAAATATTGGGCTAATTGGGTTATGTTTGTTTAAGGGTTACTCGCCTATTATCGATACATGCGTAGTTCTAGTTTGATAATCCTGCCATAACTTATTAGATTATCAAGTCATTTAAAAAGGTTTTCATAATCTTTCACATTTTGTGACCTGAAAAAATGTTGACTTACATATAGATGGACAGAAGAGCAAGTCAAGATTTACATGAACGAAGCGTTTCGTTCCGAGGCTTAGTGCAATTCATCTTAAAAGTTAAGCTTAAAAGCATGCAGATTTCTTTTCTTTGAACAAAACATTGAGAAAATGCAATCTCATCTTTTGTAATATGCAAGAATGTTAAAAGCATCAAGTCGTGGATTTAACTTGAATCGTAGCAAAATAGTTTGAATGCCATAGGGACCGAGATTAAGTCAGGAACGTCATTAAATAACATTTTTTTTAAATTTATTCTTTTTTCAACATATTAGATGTTTTGTTAAAAAGTTTTCAATTGCTGTTTCACAAACTTTGAATGAACAAATAAATAAAGAAAACACTTTGCGGTTACACCCTATACAATATTGTAAGTTAAAGAATAACTACGTGAATGCATTATGTATCCTTTCAACAATATTAAAGTTGATGCAATTGCATGTATTACAATGTGTGCCCTCCTTTATTATTATGCGTTGCTTTTATCGTTGATTTTACTGCGTTTTCATTTTATTGCATTCAAATTCCGACATTAACATACAACAATTCTAGAGTTATACCACATCAGCAGTCATCAAAATGAAAGGAAGCATCTATTGTACGCACACTAATACATTGCAACACAATTAAATCATTTTTTCTGTGCCCAATCTCAATGGCATTGTATTGTACTTCTATCTTCGTTTAAATTCCATAATTTTATTATACTTTTTAGTCGCAGTATAATTGAAAGGAGGCCAAAGATAAAAAGGTTTGTAGATTTAGGGGATGATTTAATAGACACTAGTATCTTATTATTGGTCGACAAATAACATGGAGGGTGAAGAAAGAATCCATGCACACTTTTCATCTGATACATAAACGAAGCAACGGTAACTGATGACGAGAACAAGCAACCCTTCTGGTTCTTCCCTTGCATGCGTTTATTTCTCATGTACATGTATGGGTTTGTTAGCGCTTTAGCCGAATGAAAGTAATGGAACAAAGCATTATAATTGGGTGGAGCGTATGTTCTTCATTTATGCCAAGCTGAAGAGAAACAGAGTCATACAATGCAAGCACATGTCTTGCTTCCTATGCGTGCTTGCTGTAATATACACTCACTAAATGCAAGTTAAAACTGTGATCGTTATCTTTGTATAAACATTTAGTGACAAGGTACATACAAACATTACATCTATTTTGTACGATTTAAAATAAAATAATTAATTAAATTATGTTCATTTTTTAAAAATTTTATTTCAATTCAAACATTTTATACTAATCGGATTAAAATTTGAATTGTGTTTCTGTTTTTGAAGCTTTCATGGCGTATTCATCAAATTTGCAAATATTTAATATTTTTGTTATTAATGCAATACGAGAATATGTTTACCCACAAATATTCATTTTCAGTCAAAACAAAATTCCACATATGCACTTTAGGTTGTTACATGAACTGCTTTATTCCAATTCATCATTTCGTTTGATTCGTTCCGTATAACCATTATTTCAATTATTATTTGCTGTTCATCACCGGCGAGTCACGCTTCAGAATCATTTCAATATTGTTAATTTCAATGATTGGATTGTGTTGATGGTATTAGCATCGCATGACAATAAATACACTTCGAGTGTCATCTGCTCTGCTGCAGTGTCCGAAGCAACTTTTGCTTTGTGTAGCTTTGTGTAGCCGTATAAAATGGATATAAATAAAGGAAAAGAGCATGAAAATGAATAAAAGTGCAATTCATGCAGTTTCTATCATTTGTATTAGCCGCTTGATTCAATTTATTACGAGTGCGCTGCTAAGTAGCATGGCAATTCGTAACAAACCGCAACGTATCTATTTTCTACTCCTCTTTTCTATCGACTAC
>JARJDT010009842.1:0-17104 GCA_030264655.1 Leptusa sp. GC000079
CAGCATCCTCCTCTTTTGCTCCTCTTTTATTCTTTTGTAACATTTTACTTTGCGTGGTTTGTTTTTTGCTATTTTCTTACTGCGGGGGAAAACAAAACATAGGAAAAACTGCACCACGAAGTGTATTGGGCTTTAGTCTTGTGGATACTAAAGTAATTCTCGTAGCACAGTTGTTCTTTCTTTTTGTTCTACTTTTACGTGGGCTTTATCTTTAAGGTTTAGACTTGGACTACTCTATTATAGGTTAGGTATACGTATAATATGAAAACGCCATATATAAATATGCGGATTTTAAAAGCTCCGGGACCGGATTTATTTCGACGAAACTTTATGACTTCGGTACGACGTGAATTATTCAAGATGCACAAACTTGAATATTTCCACTGGCGATGCGCACTCACCCACTCACGACGAAGTAATAGGGTTAGGCTATGTCTCTGCATGCAACAGAAAATACAGTGGGACTCGAAGATATATTTTGAAGTTGCAAATTATTTCGGAAGAGTCATACGAATCGCACTGTAAACTACATATAGAAAGACTCGAAAATACGGTTAAACGCACTATGGGGAAAAGCTGTGCATTTCAAGTGGCCAAAATAAACTAGGAACAAAAAGATGAAATGAGTTGTAGAACATAAATTTTCATCTGGTCTCGTTCAAATCTTCGCCGAATTTATGGTAATTTCGAAATTTAACCGAGAGATAGCTAATAAGAAATTCTATTTGAATCCAATTCTTGTCCAATAACGTGTTGAAGCTGGGGGTAAGATCATGAATTACAGAGATTATTGCATTATTAACCAGATATCAAATATCGAAACATGAATATAAATTGACATTCAATTATTAATTTATACTTCTTCAAAGCCACATAGCTATCAAAGCGGAAAGCGCTCTGTTTGAAATCTTTGAATATAGGTATAGCAACGAGTATCGCAGAAGTTGGCTAGAGATGCAGAGAATCACTGCCAAAAGAGAATATTGAGATTATGTTGGGTTAAGTTACGGCTAGCGTAATGGCTTCCACTCTATACATAACTAGATCTTTCAATGACTAGCTACAGATACAAACTTAAACTAACACAAAGGTAACATCTCGAAATCCACCTCTATTTACTTACTTACTAGCTTTACTACTAAAATTCGGAAACGACTCGAGGTCAATGAACGACAACGATACTCACTCGATGAGCTTCACATTAGAAAATAAAAAAGCTCATCTCTTAAAGAGTGGAAAACATGTGTTGATTTGAGGTTATAGTAAGTAATCCAGACTTAAAACTGAAATAACTTAAATTAAATTACTGTAAATGTAAGTGTCGTAAATAATGTTCATTCCTTTCATGGAAAGTCAACAATTCTCGAGGAGAAAATTAGCTGAAGTTATAAATGCGAGCGCGCAACTTATATTAATTTACGAGTAGTGATTTTCCTCGACGCGAATTAAATTTAGCACTTCCTTTTGCCTTGCGTGTAAATACTCGAGTGTGCATAGGTTTTCTTGCCGAGTACAATTTACGTACTTTACTTAGATTCCTGTTGCCGAGCGCTTCTTCAATTTGTTGCCATCACTATCAACGTTTCACATTTCTATTGCCATTTCACCGTTACTATTCCCTATTGCGTCTTACAATCGCACCGCTCTCACAATCACCACAGTTGCAAATTTAAAGACGCTATATAAACGTAACTATTTACACTGTTAAAGGCAGTAATAATTCATTTGAGCGCACATAGCAAGTTTCCTTACTATTCCTATAAAGTGAATTAATTCCTCTCGAGGATGCTCTTCCTTCAAAGAAGCGCGAGCGCTTTAATTTGAGTTGTCGCATTAAAAGATGAAAGGAGCATAAACTTCCACAGCTTGAACAAAATCAAAATTAAATTCTGGCATAATTTGATTAATTGCTATTGTGTAGGTTGGAAGCGTCTCCAACCTCCGTGCTCGCAAGCAAATTGATCAATTTAAATTTTCCGTATCTAAATTCGTCTTAATTTTGCTATTTCCAAGTATTCCAATATTACAAACTCAAATAACTAACGAGAAAATAGGACTTGATTGCTGCCAGCCCAAGCGATATCTTCGTAAATGTGCAGTTCAATGTTCAGCAATTCAACTTGTTACTCTTGTTCATGTCCTTGTTGTTCGTTACACTTTAAATTAAATTGAACACGACACTGCTAGGACAGACGACAGTTACAGCTGCCCACAGTATCGCCCACTACTACGTTTTCTACTTTATTCCGCAGTGTTTCTCTGGAATTGAGGCCATTGGCGTCGAACATGTCTTAAGCGAATGCGAATGGCACAGTTTCACCAATAGTTTAAACGGCAGTTTTGCACTTTTAGATGCATTGCACCATCATTGCCGGTTTCCGCAATGTCCCAATATCGTTCGCTATTAAACCATCATAGTTTCGGCCATTGTGAGGTTCATGCACTTTGAACTTTTTATTTATCGATGTTAATGTTACAAGTCCACAAACTATTAAAGTACTTTTTCCAAATTTAGATTATATGCTATTAGCGTTGGTTAGGTTATGTATAATGAGATTGCGTAATCGATTTAAATTGGTGTATTAAGCGACTGATCGACAATGCAATTGCTTTCTATGGCTATACGGCTTTATCCTTTCTGTATCCCTTGTCACGTTCTGAATGCGCCTGGCAGAGCATTACTCTTGTCGTTGTCATTATGCCATTATGTAAGAGTATAATGTAGATGCGAAGACTAATAAACTAATTCGGCAAGTCAATAATTATTCTGTCCAATCTACTTGCTTGCGCAATCAACATTCATCTCGGAGGCTAAGCTCTATTCTGAATATGCACATGTCGAGCTATTGAACGTGTCACGAAATCGCCTTCATCGTGTACTAGACTAGCTCTTTCTTGTTCCACTATTCTGCATAGTTTCTATGGACAGAACGATAACCTAGTTCTATGTATTGTGCGGTATATTCCCGCTTAAAGTGTGGGATATTCGCCTATTCGCAATACGCAATTCACCATTCAATTCACTTACCTACCGTGAATTGAATCCTGCGCCTTTGGCCTTTATCGTCTACAACAATTGATTATAGTCATCTGCAAGAGACCAACAATTTTGGGTAGAGTTCATTTTGTTCTTGATTTTTCAGAGAAAAACAAGAAATATCGAGAAATTCAAGAAATATAAAGAAATAAATAAACCGACGCAACACAAGAATTCTTGACAAGATGCAACTCTAATTGTAGGTTATGTCACATTAGGTTAGGATACGGTTAATGCTGGAATTTGAAGTGTTATTTAAATTTGAATTTTTTGCTTCTTCAGTAAGTTTACAATGTTCATGTAAGTACCAAGTCTTTGTACGAAAAGACATAATTGGTGGTGTACTTCCGGTTGGTGTTTGATGTTCGCCAGTATCAGGAATAATGTGGATTAAAATTGTTTGGCGCGCGCACACGTGGGTTAATTAATGGGGTGTCATTAAGCTAATTAGTGTTAATGATGAAGCATTTACATGCAAAGTGCCAAACGCCATGCCACTATATCAACTCTGGAACATTATAAACCAAAATATGTGCGAGACTGCTAAAACCACATATAGCCAACTTCAGTCGAATCCTGGAATGCATTAGCGTTTAGACAAATATCCATTCGGAATTCCGCCGAAAATAAACATTTATGGGTGGAATAGTAAAAGTTGGCGGTGGAAATATAGGTATGAGCCATTTAATCATCATCATCATTTGGTTACGTCAAATGTGCGAATTTGAGTATGTCGTACAAACAAAATGGCGCCCGGTGGGCTCTGTGCGAAAGAAGCTCATTAATTTTAATTAAAACGTTCCACTTTTCTCTTGTTTTGCCAACTGCTTTGTTTCAGCAAGCAATCAGGCTAGTAATCAACTGCATTTTATGAATAGATAAGTTGTAACGCGCTGGTAAATAGATAATTATGCTTGTGCCCGGCGCCTCCACAAACTCAAACAATTGAAATTTATTTGAATAAATTTGAGCTACTGCCCACTACACATAACATAGGCAAACATCAAAAACTGTCGACGCATCAGAATTCAGAATTAAATGTAAATGCTTTTGAGCTTTTGCCATTTTAGTAATAGAAGTATGGTGTGGTTGGTGAATGAATGTCCTGCTTTTAGCATGTGTGCAAATGCAAAAGGTGATTTTGCCGCATGCATTTCGTCGGTTAGAGTCGCTGTTCCCGGCTTCAGTAAATTGTGCTCGCACGAGCACCAAGAGTTTCACGACTTGAACGCCACTTGTACATGTGCCATTAGCACTCGTGTCACGTACATTATAAAAGCGCACGCCAACCAGCGACCAACTCCAAACCGTCGGCCCGATAATTGAATTTTTCATTCATTCGTATATATTTTTTCCGTAATTTGAATTTTCTCTTGTAGGGTTTTCAGGTTGAGGTCTGGTGTGCGTGTTCAATCCTTGCAATTTGTTTCCCAAATTGGAACCGCAAATTGTCAACAATCAGTCTTGATTGGAGTCAATTTTCGGTAACGATTGCGGCATTTTTTTACGCACATATTTCACTCAGTCCTCACTATTCACTTCAAGTTCACAATTTTAGAGTGGTCTTGCAATGGTCCAACGGTATATAAATGCCATTATCGATAAAACATGTCTTTGTCGTTAGTACTTCCTTTCCAGTAGCGGTCCTCTTACTAACATCCTGTTCGAAATGTCCTTGCAATTTTTTGTCTCGTCCTCGTCCGTATTCCATACGGGTAGTTCGCCTTCCTTCCAATTGGAACTCGAACGACACGACGTACGTGAATACCGGCAATACTAAAATCCTTTCCTCTGACCTAACACCTACAAAATTCTTCTCGTTCGTTGCATTGTGCCCGCTTCAACAATACAATACGTTCCTGCTAGGTATAATTCGGTGTGCACAATCCACTAGTTATTTGTTGAAGTTGCATGAAGTCTATTGAATTCAATAGTTCCCATATCCAGATCAATGCGTTCGTCAATTGCTTTCTTACGTGAAACACTCTCAATTCGTTTTACTTCATATTTTCCAAGAAAGTACCCAGATCTGTCTATTTACTAACAGAAATTCAAAATGTATAAAACATCTATACTGAATGTTAGGTTAAGTTGGGTAGAATTTGTTTTATCGATTGAACATCCGTCCAAGTCCACATAGACTTTGCAGTTGTTTTCTGTGGACAGAAGCAGTCCCTGAAGCAGACACAGAAATATGCTGGATGACCCGAGACTGGGTGACTGTCCCTGATCCCACACCACAATGTCTCACTAAACCTAACCCTCTGTCATGCTGGTGGCTCAGACACCACGCAAAAAATCTTATTACAATTGTCGAAACATACAACGTAATTGTTATTTTCTATGCACCTGAATAGGTTCCAAAATGGTTCCAAAAGTGAACAAATTAATTTCTATGCCCAAATAGCGAACGCGTTTGGTAGACCATGTTAAAACTTTATTTCCATGGCAAACAGTGGAGGAATCGCCGCTCAATTTCATGCTTGAATAGTTTTTAATAATCCAAAATAGTGCGCGCACTCTTTTAATATGCTATTGTGTTTTCGTGGTTACTGGAAATATTTTTTAATGAAAACAGTGAGAATTTCGAATATGTCAACAATGTGTTTTTTAAGTGAGGAATTTGTTTATTGTTGTTTTTTAACACAGCAAATCTGTGGTTTGCAAAGTTAGAAATTGAGCGCATTTGATTGGCCTTGTTTGCAATAAATTTATTTTGATTTTCGCCAGAGTCGAGTGTTTCCCTATTTGCATAAGGTTTCTGTATTGAGTTCTAGTTACACGTATGTACTTCAGCAATCAACAATGGTCTGTTAATTCTATATTCTACAATATTGTGTTTTAACTAACGCAAACAAAGCACCTAACGAGCGCCAAGCCCTTTAAAACACAGAGGGAATTCAAAATTGAAATACTACTTAAGCGTAATTAGATCCTCGTCGATGTTCATAGTACGATATGTTAAGTTTGAGCTTATGTTGAATTCTTGTTGGGCAATGTCGATGGCATTTGTTAATAACTATAAGTTAACCTAACGTAACCTGGGGCTGAAAATTTTCAATTTGGTTGCTTTGCAGAATTTCAAGTAATTTCTTTTTGTGATTGGTTTCAGTTTGTCATTTGTTGCGCTCTGGGGTCGCAGCGATCTTCGGACCGCAATCCGCCCACACAGCGTCGCACGTTCAAAGCATTTGCGATACAATGGAAATTCCGCACTTGGAGACCCGTTGGGATTACCGTCTGCGACGTGAAAGTTGCCTAGTCAATCTCTACCCTCATCCGACCACTTTATCTAAGGTAAACATTGAAGTAGGTTTTATGTAATTATTGATTAACCCTCCTCGACTCGACTTCGACACATACCTACCCACATCTATGGATATTCCTACAGGAGAATTAGCATCCTAGTGGAGTTGTTTTCAAATACTTTAAGCTCCAGCAGACATTGACTCCCAATCCCATACTCCAAGTTAGGTTCGGGGTCTAATCGAACACAAAACATCGTATAATTTTGTGAGTCCTCAAGCTCACTAGTGCATATACGAGAAGCCATAAGGTGGTAAAATATTAGCAGTTTACATGGTAAGTGTATTCCAGGAAGGTAAAACATAAGGGTTGCGGTGATGAGCGAGAACAGAGAGATGAGCCGTGATTGAGAAGCATTAAAACGGAACCATGAGGCCCTCATATTCAATGAAAATCAATCTTCGATCACCGAGGAATATTACGTAATTACGATGATGCGCGCTTTACCACCGAACCATCGTTATGGAGACGGTCCTGGAGAGTCGTTAGGACTTGCAAGGAGCCAGGAAGCTCTAAAGCTGACGCTAATTACTTCCGCTAAATGTGCTTTATACTTCCACTCATCTTACTCATTACTCGTAATAAAAATCCTGAAAGAATGAAACTAGCAAAATTAATATTCATTTGTGACGAGACTGCCTTGATAAATTATAAGACTTTACTTTAAAACCTCTAATAATTTTAGACTTCGAATCGATTTATCCTTGTTTCATAGTTGGTTGAGTTCTGTATGCCCAACTTATGTACGAGATTGTAATACCAGTAGCAATCAGTCTACTAAGAAGTTTATCTTCACTAGGTTTCTTGTTGTTTGAATAAGGTATGAGCATGCATTAACTGAAAGCAAAAAACAGTTTGAGTAATTGCGGCATAATTGATTCAAGACCAAGTACAGGGCTAGAATCAATAGTCTCGCAAGTTCTACATAGTCCAGAAGAAAGTTGTTTGTTGTTTGACTAACTCTGTTGTTGCTGTTCGGATTGAAATCAAAACTTGTCTGAGTAATTGTAGAATAATTGATGAAGGCATTCGCCGCCCGGTTCTGTTTTATTTGCGTAAGAAAATTCCCTTGTGTGGTGCACGCCACAACCATCAAAGTTTGCAAAGAATGTCTCTAAGTATTCAACCCTTCTAAGCAACTTCACTTCTTGCAGTAGTCGAAATCATTAAAAGCTTTTGTGATAATGCACCATATATTATTCAAGTAAACCTCCAGGCAAGCGAGTGATATTAGAGTGAATGAGGATGCTGATAACGAGACTTCAAGGTGGTTGCTAAATATTTCCTACGTAGCAAGCAAGTAGGCTAACCACGCGAATGGCGGCTGCTTGTGGTTTGCAAGCTACATTTGTCACTTTCCCATGTTGGCATACTTCTGTCAACTTACCAACCAAGGTAGGTCGCCACAAGATAACCAAGAAGTATTTCGCGACTGAGGAAGGCTCCGGCAATATTGTGCCAGCTTTTAGCGGGAGAGGCATTCCAGTTATTTATTAATGACAAGGACAACGACTATGCCCTCCAGACCAGCGACCGCTATCCTCTTAAATCCTTGGATTAGGCGGGCGGCAGGCAGGTGGTTGCGTTCCTAACAAAGAACTGGAATTGGAATTTGCAATGGGTGACAACTATGAATGGGGAATTTACTTTAGTAGTGCAATAATCCTGGATGCAATAAGTTAGATCCACTTAATTTCTTTTATATGGAGTAAAAATAGTCAAGATTTTGTAGGCACAATATTGTGCCTATAAACCATAAACCCACCTAACTTAAAATAAACTAAATCGTTATTGCGTTCGTGTTTTATTTATATTTACGACTCAATGTTCTATTTCAAAAAATATATTTTACTTGAGTTGTGTTCTGTTGTGTAGGCCTATGTGGATTTGGTGAAGGCGTGGGGTTGGAAATCATTCACAATCATCTACGAGAACAACGAAGGACTGGTCCGTCTGCAGGAACTCCTCAAGGCGCATGGTCCTTACGAGTTTCCAATCACTGTGCGTCAACTGGGAGAAGGATCTGATTACCGGTGAGTCCTGCAGCTGCAGTTAATCAAACGACAGGACTTTTACATTTGTCTCTTCCTGGCTTCAATCAGACGCAGGTTCAATTTGATGTTATGTGCTCTACACCTAACGGGAGTTAATTTTATTTATTGCTAATGAGACATGGGAATTGTAAAGTTAAAAATGCCAAAAGCACAAAATTTAAATTGAAATTTATGTACGTATACATTGGGTAATTCATCTATAATGCGATCGCTGAAATTAATCAAAAATTCATAATCGACATATTTTGGGCTTGGCTTATTGTAAATGTGTTCGATGTCGTTATGTATGGTGAATAATTTAAACAAACGTTTGATTTACGCCCAACGCATTAGTACATTAAACCGCACATAAAAATTTATTTTACGCGAGGGGGCTGTTTGTGCTTCATTGCTGTTTACATCATATTGCCTGTTACGAGTGCAAGCGGTGCGAACGGTGTGGAAAAGTGCGCGCACGGATATATTTTCATAATATAAACCCATCGTATTGATGGCAATCAGATATTTATGATGTTATGAGTGTTTTGCCGTTTTATTGATCATCGGCGTGCGCGTTGAGAAGCGATCAAACCCATGTAACCGCACCAAACATACATTTCTTGCCGTCCGCAGCATTACATTACTGCATGGTTATTAATATATGTATAACCTTATTGGGCAAACGAACATCAAAGATTAAAACATTCAAGTCGAAAATTAAAAACAGCTTCGAAGCATGGAAAGTTCTGTACCACTAAAGTCTTAAAACTCTTCCCATAAAATCCTGATGGTGATAAAGTCACACTATTTTCCAAACAACAATCTTCATAACTCAGGAGGAGGTAAAACCTCTGCGTTAAAACTTTACCCATCTTCATCATCATCTTATTTGCGAGAGTATACATGCTTCACTAGTTAGTTTAGACGAGTCTATTACTAGACTTGATTTACTTTACCTTCCTACCTATAGTATTATAGTCCTTGTTTTTTGTCGTTAATTTTGTCCTCGTTTTGTTCCAACTCCTACATTTAAATTGGAAAGTTTCTGTAGCCAGGTTAAAAAAATAAATTACAATTTGATTCAAAGTAAAGCAATTACGTAGATTGAAAAGTCAAGAAGAGGAGGTCGCAGGTTGAGCATCATCGCCATCCAAGTCAGTGCAGATTGAGAATATTTACTCCAGCGCTAGCTGAGCTTGGACAGGAAGGAATTGCAAGGCTAAGTCGGCAGATGTGCAGGAGCTCGGTATTTGCTAGGAGGAGAGGACCGGAAGCAACTGCAGCAATTTAAAATCGATTACCCAATGTCTATCTTCTCCGGGTCCAGACTGCTATAACTTATTCGTCTTGTTTGCTGCGGGTATAATGTCCGGGATCGTTAGTTACATTACTTCGATGTACACGTAGCAATGTTTACTTCTAGTTCTATGAGTTTCACATCAATCGAAACTTGATGCCTGATTGACTTATAACGGATTTCAGTTTAAGTATAGATTGCATTAAATTCGTCCAAATTTATGCACCATTTACCACCTTTTTTACCATTTTGGTAAATTCTTAATTTTCGGTATCACATAAATGCAGATGAAATGTGGACGGTCTCAACTACGTAGGCGATGTACTACCAAGATAGGAAGCTAACTTCAAAGGGCGATGGGATTAATTAGGAAATTAATTGCTTGTGTTACTATCATCTAAACCTAAGCACCCAGTTGCCAGCTACACAGGCATTGATCACCACATAGACATGTGCCCAGACATCGAGCTAAGCAATTTCTAATACTTCTAAGCTTCGACATACGCAACGTGCAGGGCCTATTTTACGCATGGGCCCGCGGGGCATTTGCCCAGGGCCCGAAATTAAAAGGCCCGGGCGGGCCAAATTTAATTTAATTTTCTTATTTTTGGACATTCGAAAAAAGGCCCAGTAAGTAATCTGCCCAGGGCTCAAAATATTGTAAAAGAGGCCCTGGCCACGTGGCATCGCGCTTATTACACTCCTTGAGATAGTTCAGTGATGCTGATGGTCCTTTACTTGGTTGAGAACATCACTTCGATAACTTGCAACTCTTTGAAGACATCAGTCGATGCTTGACTGTTCAAATGCCGAAATAACGTCGACAAGTGTGGGAAGTTTGCATGTTCAAGTGAAATTCGAACTAGCTACGAACTTAGGCTAGAACTTCTTTTGAGGAGTAATTGAACGTTTATTTAAAAATACACGATTAACACGGTTGTTTTATCCTCGCCTTCCTTTGTGCAATTCTCGTTAATGTCTTGTATTGTTTTTCTTGTGAAAATGTACGCGCGTTCAAGAGGTGAAATTAGCCTCTTACATTAATTCACAGTCGTAAGTGCAAAATGTACAAAACTAAGAAGTAGTTTAAGTTACGTTTAGAAGTTTTACGTATTTTGAAACTTTTGTACCTGGCATTGTCTGTACGCCGTTTCTTGTTGTTAATGAGTCAGCATTATTACAAGCGGGAAAGTTTTAAACTTTTGTGTTTCACATATGTATGTATATCAACATCAACGAACGCCATGCCGCTAGGTTCTGCACCATTACTGGCTGTTTTACTGCTTTTTCGCAGGTTTTTCCAGCTCGTACATGTCGAATGGGTAAAGCAATAACGCGAAACTATTATTTTTGAGCGTTAAGCCGGAGAAAAGCAAGTGAACCACCCATGTCATGAATAAAACGTGCTCTAGTTGAAAACGCACATACCTCTGCAGCAGTTTTAAAATTTAAACCTACTACAACAAGAAGCAAATTATGAATTTTATTAACTCGAGGTTTGAACCTTGCACTGGAACTGTGCACCATTTTAATTATAGGTTTGGTTTCAGTATGCACGTAGAACTAACTACATTCCATTCAACATGAAATATTTAACTTTAATTAACAGAAAAATGTTTACGTACATTTTCGGACATTCATTGCCAAATTAAAAGGCTGTTATGAGTTAGTTTACTTTGAGAATTGGGTATGCTGGCCGAAATTAATGAACTACTACCGATCTTTTTAATTCTAAAATGATCTAATATTATATCATATTAATATAGTTTGGTATTATGTCATTGTTCAGAATATTGCAAAATCAAGTTTTTCGTGCTCGTGGTAATAAAAATGCGGAAAGACGCGCAAGTTGCATACGAAGCATCAACAACAGAGTACGAAAACTTCCCGTAACAGCAATCATCCATTTTCCTGGCGTAAAATTTTCACGTGAAATAATAATTTCCTCATTGCATATTTGTTTTATGATTTTTCTGAGGATCCTTATTACTCTAGTCACACTCGTCTAGCTTTGGAAAACCAGACTTTAAATTTTAAGAAATTCTAAAATTCGAATGGTTTTCGTACATTCCTATTTTTCAATCGCAATTTTTTTTAAATTGTTCAAAACTTAAAAATCAGCCTAACTTAACCAAATGCAGAAAATGTGGACATGTGTTATTATGTCTTTCCAGTCACCCAACTGCAAACTCAATTTTACAAACCGGAAACAGTAATTTCCTAAATTTCCTCCATGACGTTATACTCCATCGTCCTCGATCATGTAATGACATTGGACCATATGTTCGCTTTTTGTTCGTTTTGGTCCTGGATGTTTCGTTGCCGCATTCATACAAGTTATGCGTAACACATTTTACGGAATAACCTTTCTTTTCCTACGTTTTTCATTCCCTTTTATCTGGCAAGAAATCTTCTGTTTCCATATATATTATATGTTCGCTCAAGTCTTCATTCTTTCTCACTTCTCACTTTCCCTTCGAACGCATCCGCAACTTGTCTCGCATAACTTTCCACGTTCCACCTCAGCGTACGTACGTTTTCAACGATTTTCCCCCGGTACGAGCGGTATATAACGTTTTCAGCATTTCCAATTCAGCATTCCGCTCTTTTCTCCTCGGTGCGTCCGCATCCCTATCGGTTTAATCATATTTTACGAGTGGCACTTTTGGGAAAACTTATGTAGGTATGTGTCGACCACATCATATGCATTGCCCGAATTAAATTTCTACCGTTCAGATTTTTGGAAAAGAAGAGGTTATACAGGACATGCACAGAATTGTCCCCGATCCACAAGTTATTGTATTGGTAAACTTGGTAATTTTCGAGCGCTTTGTATACATATTTTGCCTCCAAATTGCGAACAGATATCGCCCCAGGAATTAACAAAGAGTTAACAAAGCCGACGGTTCGCATACTTCGAATCGAATCACGTATATAATGCGTAATTTGTTAATTGCATTTATTCTGTTTGTCTAAGAGATAACTTGTGCAAACTTTAAATTGCGTCCTGTCCCACATTTGTGCGCAACTGGAAACTGTGTTACAGTGTTACAAAAATAGATTAAAATAAGCACATCATACAATTTTACTACGTTCCAACAAATTTCCGATGCACACAGCATTTACAATATTTATCACGAATATAAATTGCTTTGATTACACATAATTAAACATGTTTAAAAACAACACACATTCAAAACACTTGGGAATTCGTTTTTTTACTGACTTTACACAATTTAAAAACCCTCATCAGACATTTCTCCCTCGTCCTTCGTTATTTGTTAGATCTGTGATCAAGTCAATAGAGATTCGAAATTACAGCTCGCTTCATATGGTATTAGTTTTATGTACTGGTTAGATGTCGCAGGATTGACGTAAATACTTCAAGCTTTCAGTTGACTAACTTTACTTCTTCGTACCGCGTTCGGTATCGCACATCGGCATCGCGTCTCTTGGGAGACGGCGGAATGCGAAAACGGATTCTCGACGGATCACATGCGATTGGTCATTACGTTATCAACGGACCGTCGTGGAAAAAGCATGCGATGCCCCGATGCGACAAACATATTCTGGACGGTTTCGCGGATTATCCCCCTATATCCTTTCACTCCCAAGGACCAGCGGCTTAAATCCTGTCCCGCTTTATTGTTCGCTTCGCAAAGTCGTCGCTTTGTGCTTTGCTCAAATGTGATGTAGTCTACACACAAACAACGACTTTCCCTATAGTTTTCGAATAGCTTCTAAAACCTAAACGATAATTGCTATTAGACTTAGACTACATGGCTGTCCATAACATCTGATCTTATCTTGCATTATCTTTAAGGAAATAAAATCTGTGAATAAATAGCACGCGAGTTAACTTCTTGTTTGGTGAACGTGGTTCATAATATTTATAATGAGTAATTAAATTAAATTTACATCTGAGAACAATGTCGTGCTTCCGGCTTACTGTTGAACTTTCATTATATTTCCAGTACAACAATCGCATTGCCCAAAAGTTCATAGTTATTTGCGCGTGCAGAAATTAAAAGCGGAAGCAGATGTCGCACAATTAATTGTGCAATCGTATACAAAACAAACTATGTAAATCTAAACTAAACAAGCCCATACCATACTGGTTAATACATTACGAAAAACGCTCACCGAGAACGTGAAGATTGTAAAGAAATAATTACGAAAAAAATTGAAAATTAATCATTGATTTTTGCATAAATTAAATGCGTGGATGGAAGTTTCATCAGATAAATTGAGCTAACTAGGTAGCAGTTTGTTTCACAATAATTTGTAAATTATAGAGTGGAATGCCGGAATGTGCACGAGCGTAAAGTTACAGAATAAAGGATGAAAAAGTGGTCGAGAGTCGAGAGACATGAAGGAAGGCAATACCTTACCGACGCACAAAAAAGGCACTTTCATCTTAATCTCGTTATAAAGGACTTAAAACTTGGGGTTTTTGCATAATTTATATGAACGAGATCCTTGAAGGCACGCTAGACAACCTTGGATATACAGTGTGCTCATGTCTATAAAACTTACTTTGCTTAAATTTATGTGTTCTAATAAAACAAAAAACCACTGCAAACCACTAAAAGGCGCAGGATCGGAAAAATTGTATTTAGTAGTTAAATTTCAACGATATACACGTATTAATAATTTGTTGATGAACAACAAAAAATAGGTTTGGTAAATGTACGTAAAAAGACCCAGAAAAAAACCGTTCTCCTCTTACTCCTGAGTCCTGCGTATACATACAACGATCCTGATCGTGAGTTAAAGAGCAAGGACTTGAATAGCAATTGCGTTTCGATTTTCCTTTCTTCCAGTTTTCCTCCCCTTCGATGCGTGTTTTTATCTGGAACGAACGCAACGCACGCACAATAGTCGATTATCTGTGTATTAAGTGGGGGTTGTCGATTTTGTTAATTTCAAAAGAGCGTTCTTTGCCATAATAAAACATCCACCAAAAAATAAGACATGTTAAGTTATTTAAGAAACTGCATTGTAAAACTAGGTTATCTTTTGCTCTAGAGTCTGTCTAAACTCAGAATTTTGCGATTAGACTTTTCTGATTAGTTTTCGATCAAGGGTCTGCTAGTTTCCGGTGGGGCGATTTTGCTCGAACACCCTGTACATCAATATATACATATTTATGTTTTATATCACGAAAACATCTTTTTTCGCAATCGAACTTTCTGCATCTAAACTCTTAACACAAAGAAATATTCGGATAATATTTGCGGGTGATAAATGATGGTTTCGATATATTCAATATAAACAAATAAACATCAATATACGGAAGGTAAATAATTTGATAACGCGACAGACGGCACAACATTAATGTAAAATATCAGACAATATCTTCATTAATTTCTCGTCATTTAGCAATATATGATATATTATTAGAATTGGATTCTGGATTTGGGCTAGATTTGATTTTGATGTTATGTAACAAGCAAGCAAGCACACAACTTGCATAATGGCGCACGTTAATTAAACCTGCTCATACGAGAGTAGTAATTAATTAGATTTCGCTATAAATTTATGTTTAACTCTGTACGTCCATGATGAAATAGATTTTCTCATTAACAAAAATGTTCAAACATATGACTACGCAATTAGAATTCCGAAATTGGAGAAAACATGCCAAAAGTGGTAAATTACTTTTTATGAGCATTTATGAAATGCATGTATGTTGTATATGAGAGAGTTAGTTCGAAGTTTACTGAAAATGGCGATTCGATTACGTCAACTCGTAAAATATATACAACTAGGTTATATGGTATAAGGGAGGGTGGAGGACGAAAGACGAAAATCCATTTAATGTATTTCATATTCGACTATTTCAATTTCCTCCTCAATCTTGCTATACGCGCAGCGCGGCATTCAATTATGAAACATTTTTAATACAATGTGTCCGAAGATACCAACTATATTTTAAAATATTTCACCAAGATTTCCCTTTGGGTTTGACAGTTTCATATTTTCCCTTCCCTTGTTGTATGTATTGTTTTGATTTACAACTTACAACTATCGAACATGTCAAATTTCGAATATTTTACAATAAGGGTAATATTCGTGAATCTTAGCTGTCTACGTGGTGTGCTGCTTAAAATTAAACTCGATTAATATACATGCATACGTTGTGTCGCTTTAGTTTAACATTTTGGTAATGCGACGATATTAATCGCAAAGTTTAACTGAATCTTAACATTCGCAACAACGTAAATTTACTGATTTCCATTGGGATTAGTTTTCGTCCTATGTTTAATTTTCAGACGCTTTCAGTTATTCCTTTTGGCGATTTTATATCGTTTCTTGTGCTTCTCAAAATGTACATATCAATATACATATACGAAATTCTGCAATTCCATATTGAACTGAAACTGAATAAGAAATTTCGGTAACCATTCGAATTCGGCTATATTATGCTGTGGTAATTTAATTGAAATCTAAGGACTTGTAAAGGTTCTTGGACTAAACACTCTTGGTTTGTCCTAAGTCTAGAAAGGACTCAATTGAATTGAATGTCTTTTATGTTCATGCAAAGCTATAAAAGCATTTAATGTTCGACTCAGACATTGTTCAAATCTATCAAAATCATAATTTTGTCCCACATTACTAAGTCAGAAAATACAGTGTGTCTTTTGTTGCGGGTATTTCAAATATGTAATTGATTTTATTTTATGGAAAATCTATGTCCACAACAGACCCCCATTTTTTGGCCTTTGCAATTTAACGGGTTTAAGGACGGCTATTGTAATAATTCTGTTTGAGTGCATTGTAAAAGTAATTCTTGTGTCATAAACTGGCCAAACATACTTCTAGTCCTCCAATAGTCTCGGGCTAAGTGTTATTATATGCCCTAGTTTGATTTTTTGCTCATGTTTTTTGCAGACCGCTGCTCAAACAGATCAAAAATTCTGCTGAGTCGCACATTGTTCTCGACTGTTCGACTGAACGCATCTACGATGTCCTGAAGCAAGCTCAACAGATCGGTATGATGAGCGATTATCATAGCTATTTGATTACTTCATTGGTAAGTTTTCATCTCTTCCATCTAATAAGTAGCAAGAAAAGTCTTCAAACCCTTATTTCCGTTTACCACTTTTATTTTATTGGAAATTTCATATTAACTACATAAAAAAAGGCTTGAGTTGAGCGATATACTGTAGCAAATGTAATCTATCTTTATCATGGCTAATCAATATCATTTTATATTTCTTTATTGCTAATATATTGTATGACATAAATTCTATAAGAAATTTCAGTCATTAATCATGACATTATAAAATGTAACTTGCCGTGACTTCCCTTGAAAGGATAAAAAATGTACAAAACAAGTTCCGAGGTCGTCGATTGACGACTTTCTTTATAAAACCAAGTATCGGAAATATATTAAGAAAAAATTGATAGACGGGGTTAACCAAGCTA
>JARJDT010009865.1:0-16335 GCA_030264655.1 Leptusa sp. GC000079
CGGAACTACCCAGTACCCAATATCATACAGTAACAATGCAGCTACATCTTACATTATGCTCTACAAGCCAGAACATTGTCGCCAGTGGTGGGTTCTCGTCAATTCGCCCAAAACAGAATAATACTAATAGTCTTGATTTTCAAGAATTCTTGTCTTGATCTCGATAAAATTCATGACGAGATCAAGACGAGACTCGGTATGGATAAATCAAGACAAGACAAGAATAAGTTAACCAGAAATTAGACAAGAAATTTCAAGAAATAATAAATCGCAAGACAAGAAACCAAACATTCATGTCTTGATATTTCGAGACAATTCAAGACAAGAATTCTCATCTCTTAAAACCCTAAACATTTGGTATAGGGTCACATCATCAAACTGTATACACTGAAAGAGAAACAGTAGAAACAAACTGATGATTGTGACTAGCAACAATGAAGAAAATTCACATTTCACACAGTGAACCCGTCGCTCGCGGAGGCTTGAATTACAACTAATATTGACTTGCAAAATCGCTGCCGGTTGAAAAGGAGCACGTCCCTGGGCGTGCTGCTGCCAAACGATCTAAGACTTACTGTGATTGATTGGCTTAGATGATACCTTGGTCTTAATTGCATTCCAAATGTGTTTACATATACTTCATATATCCGATACGCGATACCCGAAGTACGGGTTTTATTCAGTGCTGATGTTTACTTCACAACCGATGCTGTCGAATGTTGTACACAGTTCCCGAGCCGAGCTCACTCATTGTTTGCAGAAAGGGAAGCGAGAGCTTAGACACTTTTAATTATACGATGTAAGTGGAGTGTACACACATCCCTTCATCCTGGTTCTCTCGTCCTGAAAACAGTACATACCTACAACACAACTCGTGTTACCTCCACTGTTTATTCGCTCCGCTCTGCTCTCATCTCATTCCAATTGCTAATTAATGCAGTTTTGTACCTTGTGGCAAATATTTCTTCGTGTGCTGCCGCAGCCAATATCAACCAACCTTTAACATACTCTGCACTGTGAGAAACACACTTTTGACGCGTTGATGATTTATGTGTTTGCACTTTAATCTAATTATACCGGCACTCGCTCTTCAGTGCATGCATATGATTTTGTCTCGACTCGACGTTATAATGTTTTCAGGATGCAGTTTCAGTTGTTAAATTTTAAAATTGTATACAGAATGTTCTATTTGTTACACTTCTTTGATATTCTAATATGAATGTAAATCTTCTAATAATTAGTGAACATCCTGTATACTACAAGTGAAAACATTTGTTTCGTTTTTAATTTAATAATTTTCGGAGACATGTTTAACATGTTTTTAAAAGTCGGAAAGGATTGTGGTAAAGGTTGTAGCTGTGTACATAATCAAATAATATGTGGAAGTCTGGAAAGTAAATCCACATTTCGCATATTCATAATATTTTAAAAGCCAAAAATGTTAAATATTTATTTTGTGCAATTTCCCTTTGAAGTTTTTATAAAAATGTTAACAAATGTGAATAACTCAAATGTACATTGATAAAATTAAATATTTTCACAACTGGAGTGAATATGTGTTGTAACGAAAATGCAAAACGAATGTTTGGAGTGAAATGTTGGGATACTCCCCCATTCGTCGTGGACTGAGCGACGAAATGTATCATTGTTTTCTCGAATAAAAGTAGCTACAGTCCTTCGGCGGTTATATCTGTGTGCGAACCCTAATGCGAGGTCCCCGAAGAGCAGCCCTATTATCGCGCCCTTCAACGCTCGACGACGCGGTACATTGATGCCAATTCCCAAGCGCAACAAACGTATACAAGTTAGTTTAATACCTCGGTTGTCACTTCCGTATGCTTTCTAGCCCAGCGAGCCATCCCCGGCACGGCGAAATAATCGCAGAACACTTTTAAAAGCACAACTGAAAGAAAATTTTAGTTTTCTGCATCTTGGTTGGCATTTGACGAAGGGTCCGTACGTTTTCCAAGCGCACAGCTAGTGGAAAGTCATAAAAAAAGCATTCAGAAATAAAGTGGAAAAAGTTATATTATCTGTGTCGAGTGGATCAAACACAACGACGGACAAACGCTACATACTGAACAGCTACATTGTTCCAGAGACTTAACATGTCCAAGTTGAGGAATGATGTAACATGGAGGTCGTCCTAGACGGGCGTGGAGCCGCTCCACCTATTTCCCGCCCAACTCCCGGATCCTGACTTTCCGGTGCCCTAAGGTAACATGCAATGTGTAAGTGCAAGTGTAATACAAACAGAGCGATCTGTTGGTAGCCGAACAAAGCGCCTTTACCTTGCTTTATGGCTACATAAGCTCTTTCATGCTACCACAAAGTCACAAATAACGTAGGTACTTAGATTATATTGACCAACAGTTACAGAGTAAGATTTTTTCTAAATTTAAAATCGGTTTTTAAATATCTTCAAAAAGTGTAGTTGATTGAAGTAGGTATAGCAGATAAAATTATTTATTTTAACAGATTTGCACCTCACGAGTGTGAGAGCATGAGAAAAGGTCTGCTCAAGTGGATTTTGCAAATAAAAAATTGCTGAACAAGTTAAGAAAACAAAATGTTCCAATGACCTGGACCAGAAATAACGAAAGTAACAAAAGGTAAGAGGTGAACTTGTCGGATGCGGACAATCTCTTTGGATAACTCCTCTTCGCACAGTTTATCTAGAGAGTCTAGCTAGAGATATGCCTCAGCCGATGTTCGCCGACAAGTGAATGTTGTCAGATCAAAAAGGCCGCAGTGTTTATAGAGGCCGCCGCTAAGCGGACCTACGCAAACACACCTGGAACTACGGATCCTAAATCATGCATTGACAGACCGTTCCGAGTCGGTTTGATGTGTGATGCTGGGATGCATGCCAGCCAGCGAGCCAGCGTGCCATTCGCATTTCTAGCGCTGTGCGCTGTGTATTTCTCATAGATTACAAACAGAATTTAATATACGAAGTGAGTGTTGGCAAACAGACAGCTTAGCTGGCGGTAAATGGGCAAACAATACGAGAGCAAGAGCCGGTGTGTTGGTAATCTCCTTTCCAACATCCATCCCCCTTTCTCGAATATTGTTAGCAATGGTTTACTACAATATTTATAGACGGATAGCGGAGTTTTAGACCATTGTGCGTCGATCAAACAATTCTAAACATTACAACTGCTGTACTATTTATCATTCTTGTTTTTATGTCCGTGTGAGGTTTAGCACATTTCATATTTATTTCCTTCTGCTACTGCTTTGTATAAACAACCTAGTTTAATAATTTGTTTATGGCTTTTATTTTACAGATTGTTGCAAAAAGCATAAAAATTAATATATCGTATTATTTTATGTCCAATATGTTGGGGACGTTTTTCAAATTGAAAACTATAAATCCATTTTAACACGGCGATTTTAAACTGAAATTGAAAAGGGGCAAGCAGTTTGGCACCGAAGTGAAAGAGTATAAAATAAAGTGGTGTAAGTTATATTTGATAACAAATGTCTGTAACGTGTCCGAAAGATTTAACATGCACATATAGGTACTTCACATATGCATGCTGCTCTCAGCTCTGCTACGAATATTGTATAGATTGTCGATATTAAAAATATTTCCTTTTTCCCCCTATTCGAAAATCGTCGCGCCTGTTCAATTTTACAGTTTAACACTTTCAGGATGAGGAGTTGCCGTCGCCCATCGCAGTTCGCTGTAGTTTTATAATAATAAAATCTAAAAAAGTCATGCTAAAGCCCATTCGTTCACTCAGTGCATGCATTTCGAATATAAAAAAAAACTCCGACCTTTTGCGTCCTGCAAGCTGTCTATATCACATGTGACGCTGACGTCTGGACGTCAAGTGCGAACCGGAAAGGGTTTTATAATTGCAATACAATTGACATTTGAAACGCTTTAAACTCTTATTTTGCATATAACTTTTGCCGATAGCATTTCTGAAATTTGCTTTACATTCTAAATCCTTATGTAATGTATGTGTTTGACACGTGCATAGAAATAAGTATTAATAAAAGTTTCCCTAATATAAACCCACATCTAATCTAGTTAAAATTTTGTTTTTGTTTATTCGAGTTAGTCCTGAACATGCCACGTAATGTATTTGTGGTTGTACACAAAACGCACCGAATTGATATTTGCGGTGATCCTAAAAACGACGAGCATATCGCTATCATTGCAATGTGAGCGAAATAACAGCGAGAGCGAGGGTTGTGCGCCGGTTTTAAAATTCGAATTTATATTAGCGCCGTCTGCGCCAAAAATTCAGTCGGGTTGCGAGACGACAATCTGGCGACATTTTTAAAACATAAAAAAGTGCACATACACCCATAGTATCGGAATGAACAACATCGAGTGTTGAGCAAAGGGGGAAATTTTAAATTACTAGCAATCGCACACAGCAACAATCTTGCGCCGCCGTGGTTGTCGACTACACAAAACAAGCGACGTCCCAAAAACACTCGCCGCAAACGCGAATTTAAATGAAGGTTAAAATAAATAAATGTAAAAAAGCGGCGCGCATCGATTTCAACGTTCGTTCCAAGCCAAGCGTCAAGTTCGGAACATACCTATACCACCTCTTTATTGCGCTGACTTTTGGTATTCTTGTAGTTGTTTTTTATCAACCGCGAAACGAACCGAAAAAAGCCCAAATAAAAGGAAAAAAAGACAAGTTGAAATTCTGACAATAACGGTCTGAATTCCCCGAACGAGAATCTTTCTATACAAACTTGTGTACATTGGTACAGGTTATTCTGTTTATAAGTTACCCGCGCGAGCATCTTTCATCCTCTTTCAGCGTTGTTAGCAGCATCACGCCAAAGCTGGCCGCACAGACACCGCGTAAACACACAAAAGAGTTTCGCGAGAGCGTCGCCATCCGCCATTCGCCGAGAGGTGCGGAATCTAAACGTCGGATTGCTTGCGTGGCGCAATCTTTTTGCTTTCTCCTTGTTCCGCCAACGCGGCTCCTTCGTCACTACATCTTTTACACATCGGCGACGAGGCGCATTTTATCTCATGCGAGGGTTGCTGGGACTGTCGATTATCCGGAACCACTGTACGTGACTCGAAAACCGAATCCGACCATTCGATAACGTGTTATATTCATCAAAAACGCATTCAAACACAATGTTTTTTTCAATTCTTTTTCGATCCTTCGACGATCTTTTCGGACGATATTATGGAAAAATGTAATATGTATCAAAATCCAATTTTCAATAATCGCTCAATTTTTTGCGTTGTCTCGAGAAGACGTGAATTATTTAACTACATGTGAAGCCCGCAAAATATGTATAGTAGGCTGTTCCGAATGAAACACGCAAAACACAAGAACACGATCATAATTAAGCCTCCTGTTAAATTAGCACCACATCAACAACGTGAAACAAGCAAAAATTTGCACGAAAGTGGAGAACTCTATTACACATATCAAAAGCCAGTCTTGTCATGAGTATAACGTGAGTTTGATTGATTTGGAAATTTGTGCTTTGTGCAGAGAATCTTTTAGGCGAGTCGTGCGCGTATACATGCATTCCTGTCCAACGTTCACATTTTGACGAACGCGGGCAGGCACTAATCAGTCGGCCAGACTTATAATTATCAAGCTAGTAATTATCAAGCTGCGTGTTTGCTTGTTGCGAGTATCGGTTTGTTGGTAGTCATGGGATATACGTGTTGTTGGCTTTGCTGTGTACATTTGGCTTGTCATTTGTTGTTCGCGTTTAGTTGTAGCTGTGTAATTGTTGATTGCTGAATGTATGTGTTTACATCAATCTTGCGTTGTAAGTTGGTAAACTCATTCCATACCTACATACGTAATATTGCTTAATTTATACAGACACATTTATTTTCTGCTCATTTCTTTAATTGTCCAGTACGAACACTGCTGTACAGTGTTTGCAAACACGTCTTCAATACAGAAATATATTAAGAAAACTATCAGATAGTATTACAAGTTAATTAAGTATCGTGAACATGCTGCTTCCTGATAACCAGCATCAGAAATTTGCAAAATAGGTGAAATTAACTCGACAAGCGGACGGATGCCTTGAAAATACCATTAATTATTCGCTAAATCGTTAATGTGCTGAAACATTTTGCATACGAAACGAAATGTTAACTTCCTCACATGTTTTCTAGTAATTACCAACATGATTTATACGGTTCTCACATTGATAACAAATAGTTGCATGCAAAAATTCGTTTGCAACAATGTTATTTATTTGTCTATTATTTTTGAAATCATTTCAAAGAAACCAAATAAAAATAATTAATTACTCGTATGTACTACCGCCGGTTAAGAATTTTTATTTTCTATGGAAAATGCTTTTAGAAATTCAATGATGCAGTTTGGTATGTTATATTATCTTTGCATCATCTTTCTAAATATGAAAAATCAATGGCTGGTGTGAAACCAGAACAAGGAAGAAGAGTGGAAAACAAAAATCATTTGTTTTGTGTGACTACATATTTAGTTATAAATACGTTGTCAGGGGTCCCGAGACACAATAATGCACATTAATAAAACGCAAGTGTTCAAGTAGCATTTTTGTTAGCACTTCACTACTATGCCATGCGACGGCGGGCGATGAGCCTCTCTCGCATCGCAACTACAGAAGGAGCAGAACCATTCTGGCTGTGAATCTGGCAAGCCATTGCGAACAGCGCCAGCTAGTGCATATTAATATATTCCTCCTCCAGGATAATATATTTTATTTGACACCATAAAAACATCATGCACACTTGCAGGTTATATTTCATGATATGTAGTTATCAAGTCTGCCGGGCTCGGGCTTCCCCTCGCATATTATATTTTGCATTCTGCATCCTGACTGCTTGTCGGGTTGTCCCGATTGCACTAGCAGTGCATTTACGCTCTTCAGTAAATGCAGCGCATCTACCATTTGATGCATACAACTGTACTTACAACTATTGTTCTATTGCTGCGATGCAATGAGTTTTACTAGGTTCAACATGAAACTGCTGCATTTTTTTTTGACAGTAAAATAACGCAACCAAGAATTTTGACAAAAACATTCTTTGTCAAGTTTTTCCAGCTCCAAGTATGTACAGGTCGGTTTGTGATAGCCTGTTTTTCCTGCCGTTGTTTGTTATATGTTTTACTTACGTGTATGATATGGATTATACAAATGTCGCGTGTAAAAATCATTCTATACATAATTCATGCGCATTTCAGACGTAATCGTAAAACATGCCACATACAGGCTGCTTTATGCATGCGCTATATTCGTTCAATAAATCGTCCTTGTTTTTGTTCATAGGGATATGTTTGTTATACTTACATTTATTATTGGCCATGTTCTCGCCGTGTATAATGCAAAATTACATAATTGCAAGGAGCAAATTACATGTAGAGTTTAACGACGTTACATATTAGGTGGAAACATCGTCACACACATGATTAAAAGAAGGCCAAAACACTACATCCGCATAATATGTTAACTGCGTGATAAGCAAACTAAGATGATACCTTTCATTAAACTTCTACCTAGTTAGTTATGGTTAAGTTGAAGCATAAGTAGGTACGCAACAAGCACGATGTAATGTAGTGATGCGTTACGATTACGAGATGATGGTCATTATGAAAATGGCTTTAATCATACACTATTATAGATATTAAAATGCACATACATGTTTTACGTATAATGTGTGTACATACTTAATAATTTCCCGATTATCTTCGAACATACATCGTATCAACGACTACCGATCTGAAATGTAAAGCTGAGACTATAAGTGGCTGACCAGAACCAGCGGACGAGCATTTGTTGATTATTGCGAATCGCAAGTAGTAACCGCAAGGCAAAATGCTAAAACGAGGTAAACTTAACTTGCCAAACTCAATCTTGATGTATCTTGAATTAAAGTATGTAAGTTAAGTAGTTACGGTTAAGTAATAACGACATAAGAACAAATCGAACGCAATAAATGTTTACAAACAAGATAATTGTTCATAAGTAGCTAGCATATTAGGTTAGGTTAGGTTGAGTCAAGGGGTTATACCGAATATAAATCAAAAGTTAAGCTTGGTAGGCGAAATCAATCAGGATTGAAGATGACGGTTTGAAGGTGATGTTATTTGAACGCAATGGGAATGAAAGTTTTGGTGTTACCCTCCACCTAGTATAGGAGATTATCGTAAAACATAAATACATCCTGAAACACATAATGTTTTGGCAAACGTCCGATCCATAACCCATATAATACTCTATGATTATGGCATTGTTTACACAAGAGTAATAAATGTGGTTTAGCGTATGACATATAGATATAAAATATGGATTAACATATGAATCGGATTTATTAGATTATTTAATGTTCGTGGCGTACGCGTGCGGTTGGCTTCAATGAAAAGGCGGAACGTGGGAAGCGTAAATAGATTCGACGCATGGACATGCTTTTCATCATACTTACCATTTGGATAAACATACACATATGATCTAAGATAAATGTATAGAGACGATATCGGTGGTGAATGAATGTTGGAACGAACACGGCCAGGACCTCCCGATGTTTTCGTTGATCATTATTTATGTTCGAAACTGTTGGATTGGATCGCCTTAATTGTTTAGAAGCACCCACTTTGCGCTGGAGGGTGACGGCGACAACAACTGCCAAATACCACTTACATTCGTTCACATTATTACTGCGAACGCGAGCACACGACATGCGGCATGTCAGATACAATTCCATCCGAAACACTCATTTCATAATTAATTACGATTTATTAAAACTTTTGAAAAAGAATAAGATTTTTGCTCGAATGTGAGAGGAAACAGAAAGCATTTATCGGTCCATTAATGATTGTGTATTTATTTAACAATCATGCAGTTTGACTGTCGGATACAGCTAGTTAGTGACGTTGGGCCAAAGCAACCACCCGCGACGACCCTCGTTCCTATCCTATTATACTCACAGATAAAGTTGATTCAATTATAGGAAACCGCATCTGCCATCTGTTGGCCATTATGGGTGAGCATCGAGCATGGTAACATGATTAACTCGTTGCTAATCTCTCATCGGCAGCTTGACTGCCCCTTTATTGCTATATAAAAACAGATTAACACTGAGATAGCAAAGCACTGATAATAGAAACCAATAGTTTTCTTACTTGACTCTGAACGTATGCACAATGTGTTCCTATTAAACATAGACGGATGGTTTCTTGATGGATCAATTTTCTGCTATACGTATTTTGATTTGGAGACATTGCAGACTGCTTCCCAAACAAATGTTACCAATTATTTAATGAAATAGGGCACACTCCAAAGTGCCGATTGTAATTTAGATTAGATAACAATTTTAGAATGTGAAACCCTCATTGAAATGCTCGTATGCAACAAATTAATTCCAAATATATTTTTCTGTAGCGTTAGTCGCATGTCATCTCTCGCTAGCGCCAGAAATGTATGTAATTCTAATAGAGTAATTGTGTTTCCAACACATAACGATATCATCAAGTGAACGAAGTTTATATTGCATAAAGAGCGGTTAATTAAAATGCTAGGCTTTGGATTTTGGTCACGCGCAGGCAGTTTAGGGAGTATTTGCATTTTAGATTTGGTTTAATTAATACACGGCTCCGCTGTTTTATAATGTCGACTGTAGAAAGAAAATGGATTTGTATTGAAATGGTCGAGATCGTTTCTTGTTGCTCGCTGCATGTGACACAGTTTCTTTTATGTAAAAGAAAGAGACCGGAGTAGTCTTCAGAAGCTGCAACTGAATTTCGTTTACTTATTATGGTTTATTTGATTAGATTGCGCAGCTGAAAATTAACATGTTGTTTTATGTCGACGTTAAAAAGGGCGACCAAAGAGTCGCCCCAATAAATATAAATAATTTTTATGCGACACTAGCACAAGAGCGTTAAGAAGTGTGTAAGTGCACATTAATTTTTCTCGTTAAGCAATGCTACAACATGAACAGATCTGAAAATAACTTGTCTCACTGTAAATCAAAGCGCGGCGAAAAATATGAGTGAAACATGTAAACCGAGTGCCATCTTGAGCTCGACATACAGCAAGCAAACATTTTAATATCTAATACCACCCACAGAAAATTCCAAGCGTATTATAATTTATATAAGTATAAGTGAAACAAGCTATTAGTTATAATTATATTGCATGTCTGCTTCAACATCTAGATCTACTTACTGTTACAACAGCAACTAAACCTAGGAGGCACTTGGTGTTTGCTCTCTTGCTAGCTGTAGCTGTAGCTGAAGGTGCACGACAAGCTGGAAATGTTCGTATAATAGTTTGGCAAGTTCCAGCAGCAATCAGATTAAGTATCGCGTCGAGCGCGACTTAAGAAGGCTCGATTTGCATATTATGAATCGGGTTCTGTGTTCCCGTGCGTTTTTTTCGTGTATTCACGTCACGCGAATCTCTAAAATTATATGATAACTAAAACACGTCATAATTCCTATACATTATATTTATACCTATAGCTACTCGCAGTGTAGATGCATAATAAAATAAAACGAGGGCGTTTATATCCTTATTCCGAAATAATCGCTGGCAACGAGATTTTTCATTGTATTGTATTAAAAAGAAGGCAAGCGAACGAAGTAGCCTTAACTTTTGTACGCATTATACGATGAAATGAACTGATGCCAAAGCAGCTTTTAAATTCGAATCGAATTAAGATTATCACAACGACATGAGTAATGTTTGTTCATAAATAATTTATTATGCGTTTGAGTAAACAAAGTATTAAACTACCTATTTTATATTGCATCAGGTTTTGATTGTACTTTATTCCCTATATTAATATACAGAATGTCCACGGATAGGGTTTAACGGAGGGAGAAATTGTAGTTTTGATTTTTTATTCCTCCAAATCAGTGGAAAAATATTAAAGGCACTTAAGAAACACAAAACAATTGTTAGATTTGAAGTAAGTGATTCAATTTGCTGAAAATTTGCATTTTTGCAAAATTTTGAATTTAATTCAAAAACCTGAAAAACATCAAAAATAATCTAAGTCAAAATCTAGCAGAAATATTCAAATTATTAGAAAACTGTGCCATTTCCTTGAAATTTAAAAACTGCTTTGTGTTTCTTAAGAACCTTTAAAGCATTTCAATCAATTGCTTTAAAAAATGACAAAATTTCTTTCAACACTATATTTAAAATTAAAACTACAATTTTTACAAAAATCTTACACGTGGACATACTGTATATTCCGGATGTTCCAATTATTCAATGAAACTTTCCTATAAAACGCAAAAGTTTCAAAATTGTTAAATTGTGATAAATTGTAACATTTTGAGTTGAGAGCAAGCACACAATTCACTTACTCGACTCCATGTTTCTGATGGTTAAGAGTATCATGCGTGTGGTATCGCAACAAATTGTAAATACAAATTAATCATCAAACTGCCAACGACAACAAAATAAACAAATGGAAAAATTACACTTATAGAGACCACCAGCCGCAAGAGCCGCAAGACTGCGAGGAACATTTGACATTCGACGCAATCGTTGTGGCCCGCCCGCATACAGCACTAAGTGTAAAATATAATTTTTAAAATTAATTGGCGGTCGTTAACATAGTCCCATTGTTGTACAGAATACAGAAGTATTATATAAATATGATAAATGAGACGCTAGAGATTGCTACTGTCGCATTAACTCGTTTCGGAATCTGTCCCGGACGTTTCTGGGTACATTAATATCATATACGCGATTAGCTGTGAATGGGAGAGAAACCGCGTCACTTCGTCGCTCTCTTCGCGCTGCACAGTACCTCATCTTTTTTCTATCAATGTAAAAGGGTGCTCGTCTGCATGTGAAGAGAGCCGCGAGCCCTATTTAAATTTCTCGCTTGAAAATCGGTTGCACTACCCGAATATGCGGCAATGGGCTGCCTGCCGTTCCGCTCTTTCGCATATCAAAACTCTTTTCATTCGGGCGAGTGCAGTTGACAGAAGGTCCGATAGGCATGGCCCGCTTGTAAAAATATTATATTAATGCGTTAATAATGGTCCTAAGAGAATAATAATGCGTGTGATTTTAAAAAGGCAAATCTGATAACATCGTGATTGATGTTGGCTTACATTCTGTCGCCAGCGCTCTCTTTTTCTTTCTTGCCTGCTCCTGTTCGATCCTGGTGTTGTTATACTATTATTTATGAATTAAATTCATGCAACTACCGAAAGTGCGATTTGAAGGTGGAGACTTAGGCCATCAATGTAGCCAAAAATAAATAAGCAAAGGTGCACATTTACATAGCGAACATTTTTGCATTTTCGAGATAAGAATAAGTTTCGTGGTAAATGATAAAAGCTTAAACCCTTTTCTCCCGGCCAAAAGTAAATTAAAGTTTGCTAAATTTGTTTTGTAATATCATAAGATTTCGTGTTAAATCCACCATCTGCTTGCGTTTATTTAAGTAAGTTTGCTCGCAATGGCACAAAGTGTGAAGTGCTCAACCAAACCGGCGACGGGGCGACGAAAACGAACCGAAGAACGAACGGAGGAACGATATTTAAATTAAATTTAATCTGGATTCTAATGAAGACAATAGTATTCTAAATCGCAACGACTGCAAGTGTACATGGCAAGTAATATCAACCACAATTCGTTTGCTTGCGCGAGCTGTCGACAGAGTCGCACAGCATCGAAATCAAAGCGATTGTGGGTGGTGTGAGCAAATGCGTTCCGTTTTGCGTGAAGGCATAACATCTCCTTTTGCCAAGAACACCCTCTTTCGTTCTTCGCATAATAGCAGCAACCAGGCAACTTCAGACTTCATAAATACGGTATAAAGTTCTCGGAAAGTTTGCTCAAGTTGTACGAAAATGATTATTTTAACGGGGAAACCATCTGCTACCCACTTCTTAAGAGTAGTCGAATAATGAAAATTACTAACATTACAGTTAGTCAGTAATATCCAGGCGCTCATGTTGGAAAACCAAACGATTTGCTCAAATTGTTCAACTGAGTGCCAACTAGGTACGCAGTTGGAGTACGTGATTTCAAAAAAAATCCAAAAACAAGGAAGTCAGGTTGGAAGCTTTTTAGGAGACGACAATCACGTATAATTCGGACAGTGATTGAGAATATAAGCGTTACAAATGTCTCACGTCCCGACATTTCAATAAATAATAAAATAAGCGATCGAATCACTTTTTCAGTTTATTCGCGTCTCTGCAAGAATCTCTATGTAAACGAATAGGTGAACTGTTCGAGTATATTTTCGAGTGTATGCGACATCGCATGAAAAATTTAGTATACGTATCAAGTGAGTGAGTGTTCATTTGCTAATGCAATGCAATGGTGAAACCGACTGGACGGACGGAATTTTGATGCAGAACGCTTTAGATGTTTTTTATTCAAAAGGCCCTGTGTGATAGCTTTGCGGGAAAATCATGTATGATTGATGATATCTATCTGATCTGTCAGCAAAATGCTTCGCAAAAGTGTTTGAATATCACATTCTTACTTCTTGCCCAGAATCAAATAATTCTAAAAATTATCGAAAATTATTAAATTTTGCAAGACAACAAAATTTACGCATTGGCAACGACGCATCGGGCTGGAGGCGGCAGATATGGAATGAGCATCAGGTTTGTTTGTTACCACCCTTCTGCTTTCTTGTATGAGTTTATGCAACACAAGTAGCGAAAAGTCTACGCTCGATATACGTACGTTGTATATTCGTTGTCGGGGAGCAAGGGGGCGGCATTCTGAACACGAAATATAATATAAAGTTTCGCAACTTTCCACGCAGCAGTTGAAGGAAAGATAGTCGACTTGGTAAGTACACAGCAACTGGAAGAAGCTGGAGCTGGAGCTTCTTTTGTATCGAGAGTTGCGAATACCTTATGTAAACTACTTGTGAATGCGGATTTTTCCCTAAACAAATCTACTTGCTTTCTTTGTTCACAATATGTATATAAGTGTAGTTGTATTTTTCTTCTCCGAGAACGTTTTCGTATCAAATATTAAGGTCTCTCAACCCCACTTTGTTTTTATTTCGTCTCGTGGATTACACACGAACATTCGTTCATGAGATGTAGGTAGCGTCGAGAGGATGCCGTGTTTTCCAGCCGAGAAAAATCGATGCAAACCAAATACATCGCGCCAAAACAAATTGCTTTATTATACAAGTCATGAAGGCGAGAACTGGATAAAATATCCTACTCTGATAAAATAGATCGAATGAGGCGTTTCATATTAGGGAGAGCGCTCAACTAAAACCCAAGCATTTTATTCTTTGGGCATTGGAAAAACGCATATACACACGCATTCGAATCGAAGAACCCTCTACTCAACTCAACTCTAAAACCACCCTCGAAATCTATATCTACCCTTGATGGGCGCCTCCACCAAGTCACCCAGCCTAAAATATTTATAAATTAACTAAATTGAACTATTATTCAATGAGTGTTAAATGGCTGATTGAGTTTATTGTGATTACATTGGGATTTAATGTAGTTCTGGGGGTTCCGCTTCCTTTGAAACCACGAACAAACACTCACATTAAATATTTTATCAAAAATTTCCCATTTATATTGAATAATAATTTACTCAAACTTAAATATCTTTGCGTTTAACTGAGTTTGAAGGCAACTGTGCTATTGGAAGCGTTTAACATGATGGAGAACAAAACAACATCCAAAGTGAATAAATGACTTGAGGATGTTGACGACGAGGAGACAAACAAGCGCGCGAATCAACTAACAACAGATATGTGCTTAACTCTGTTTGCTCAAAGTGTATGCATTTTATTCAAGCAAATTGCGCATTAATGTAAATATATTGTTGCAGCATAAATTATTCATTAGTAATTATCATTAAAATAATTAGTAAGTAGATGTACGACGAATACTAAGAGTAGCCTAATTTAGTTTACTTTATGTTTTTTCATTTACAATAACATGTGTCAATAATAATTACAGCGCCTCCGGAATACCTAATGAATGTTTAAAAAATCATTCGTAATTATGTAAATTTATGTTGGAAAAGACTCTGCGGCGCATAACTGGAAGTAACAAAAGAACATCAGAATTGCAACTTGTTTGCCGTACACATGCAACTGCGACAAGCCATCAAGATCCATGGATACAGTGGGCTCTTGCAATTATACCGATGCATATCGGATATCGGTCGTCGTATATACCTTACATGCTCAGCAAAAATTACCCCAAACGCCATGATTGTTTCCCTAAAATTTCCAGTAATACAAATGCGTTGCGTCGCATACATGCATACAGCAAGGAAGCTCTCGTTAGCATGAGCAAACACAGTCTAGTTTAGTTTAGTTTATAAATAAATTTGCAAAGTTAATTAACGAGACATTAAAAGTTTCGCTTCATCGCAATCCTCGAACTGTTCAGCCGGCTGACTTTGAGGGTTTGTGTGTGTGTGTGCGTATTTGGATTAAACAGCTCGGAATATCGTCATCCAATTATGATTAAAAGGTTAGTAAGAACGTATTAATTAGTTTGCCTAGCTACACCAACTCGGGAGGGTTGGCTCCTGCTCCTGCTCCAGCTCGTATATTTAATACACAAAACGAGCCTGACATTTCACTCTCTCATCCGCGCACCGCGACTCAACTCGCTCGCATTGATCTTGCTGACTGGGGGCTGCTCTGCCGCTGTTGCTGTTTTGCTGTACTTACATACATACATACGTAACAGCGATTGTATATAAACGTAAATACATAAACCTAATGCACACAACCCCCTCAATATCTCAGTAATAAATCACATTAGTCAGCTAATCCGCCAGGCTGAGTGCTGTCGCTGGGACAGGGCGCTGGGGACGCACAAAACACTCACTCAAACATTCTGATAATGATCTTCATTGCTTTGATATTTACTTAATAGAATATACGAATCTATTAAAAGTTGCCACTGACTTATCAAGATGGCGTATTAATAATTAATTAATTAATCAAAGTTAAGTTATCTTAAAGCGCCAGCAAACTATAGTATACAGTGTGTCTAGGGAGTAAAGTCGAGTATAGACGTCCGCCGCTACGTGTGCGAAACAGCGAAGGGCGGCTACGACTTGACTCCCGTGAGACACTCAGTGCTTTTTCGCCTACCTTCGTTAAGTTAAAATTGCATTTTGCAATGAAAACATCAGACAAAATAACTAAAACCAGTAGATGATAAATATGTTTTTTTGCAATTAGGTTAAATACAGTTTTCTGTAAAATTGCTATAAAATGGTGTAAGGTGATTTGTATTTATTGAATTTATTTCATGCTATTTAAATAAAATTACGCTATGCTGCCGTCTGTTTTGCAAGGTACGAATGATAGAAGAATGAATGTAGGAATTGTTAGAGTGAATGATA
>JARJDT010009868.1:0-18274 GCA_030264655.1 Leptusa sp. GC000079
GAAGTATCGCGTTATGTTCATGTTCATTTTATTTGCCAAGCATTTACCGTAAAGCAATACAATACAAATGCAGCATAAAAATACAAGTTTCCTTTGAAACAGTTTGAATATAAAATAAATGCCGGTTGGTTTTATTGTTGTCTCGAAGATACCCATGATTTCCATTATTTGCATTGTATTTGCATTGAAGTATTGAAGAACTCAACTACTGATCATAAAAATGGAATAAATTATCTCAACATCACGCAATGCACATGATTTTCCACATATTTCATATTTTTCTCTCTATCTCTATCTATTATTATAAATACAATTAATTAAATATTAAAATAATAAAGAAAATTATAACTTGTAAAACAATTAAATTTTCAAAAATTATTTTACATTTAAAACTTGTTGAAATCGGGTTGGAGGGTTGGAGCAATTTATATTTGTGTCGAGTGGTCGTGGTCAATGTGATATTAAGTTTTACCATATTGTCCTTAGTTATCAATGTTTGTGTTCCACGTTTCAGTCTTTCACACCCTTCGTGCTTTGAGCTCAGCTCATTTATATAAAGCCTTGTTGTCCTTGTTATCCTTTAGTCCTTTAATGTTGCACCAATTTTACGTTTTACCCTTGTTGTTGCTACGTGGTTTTTGCGGTCGTGTCAGTTTGAAGACGGTTGTCGACGAATCAACAACTCCATTCGAAACACTCTTGAGTTGACTTGTTGAACGAAGTCGAAATGTTTGAAAATGCGAGAAATTCTCTTCGAGAATGATCAAGAAATACCATTATAACACTCAATCAAATTCCAAAAAGAAGTTGCATTTATTTGTGCAATAAATTTTAAAGCAAAAAGTTCCTGAAAAAAAAAACGCGGAAAATTTAAGTAGATTAGTTGAAGTTAGTTCTTGGTTGATTAAATTTTATTCATAAAATTTGAAATTAATTAATTAAATTATTGATAGCCGCGCAAATTAAACGCACACAAATTTTAAGTACTCAAAAATAAGATTTATAAGAAGACAACATGTTGATTGATTTGGTCCTTCCTGTGCTTTGTTTTAATATTTCTCAAATCCAAAACTATACGTGTCCTGGCGATGAAGCATATCCTAAAGGTATAAATCCCATATTTCAAATTTAACTGCAATTTTATTGCAACAATTTTAATAGGAATGGATGGTAGTCAACTGCGAAAACTCCGATTGAAAACTTTGGGAGAAGATCTTGCCAAAGAAAATTTTACAATCACTTCAGTTGATGTAACTTTCAAAATAAAAAAATTTACTCAACAACAACAATAAAAAATAAATAATTTTCTCTTAATGTGTTATTAGAACATGCCATTAAGTGGATTGACCAACATCGATGGTGTTTTATCTCCTAACGGAAGCGCGTTTGACTTTTTCAACATAATTCAAGAAAAGTATCAATTTCAATACAGTTTAGTCGCACCAACTGCAAGGACCTTAGATGTTGAAGAAAAAGGAAGTGTCATGAATTTGTTAAGTGAAGGGGTATGTTTGACATTCAACTATAAAATTGCACAACAGTTCATGCATTTTCAATGTTAGGAAAAAAATATCGATTTTTTCCTCAAACAAGGCGCCAATTATTTTAATATTATAGCCACATGAAGTTTATGCTCAATATTAACAATAAAACTATAAAAATACATCGTTAAAAGCATTGCATACTTTTGTTGGACAGTAATAAATTATTGGACGTACATCAATAATTCATTCCTTCATTTTCGTATCAACTTTCAGTACTTTCCATTTTCCATTACCGTTTTTGGTGTTGGCCGAGTTTTTAGTAAATATTTTCCAATGGACAATGCATTATTTACAGGGTGATTCAAAACTTGATTTAAAAAATAAAAAAAGTATTTTAATGACGCATTTGTATGATAAGTTAATAGAGTTTTATTAGAAGAATAATGCGCTTTTTGTAATCGTGCTAGGTGATTTCACCCACACATACTTTTGCACCCTTGTTTTCACCTTTTTACTGACAAACACAAAAGTATGTGTTATTGCTTTATAATAACGATTGGGTGGAAAGCTAGCTATGTGCACGCATTCGACATTGTTAAAATAAGAATAATAATAACAATAAAATTGAAAGCAAAGGGGTTGTCTGATTGAGAATAATGAAGTACTCCTAATGGTCGCTTTTTATTTTATGTTTACCCCGTCATCGTCATTGTTCAACTTCAAAAGCGCATTTTTCTAATATTTGTTTTGTTAACAATAAATTATCTTTGAAGGTCACGGACAAGCGATCAATATTTTTAAATATACATTAATACATTAGTGACGTTCGTTTATTCTGTTTGCTTAGTTAATCTCAGTTAATTTTGAATTTTGGTCTCAATTTAAAAGAAAAAAAAAATAATTTTAGTTGTTTAGAGGACTTTATCGCTCGGGTTTCACGAGTCACGTGCCTTGATTTCCAAGAATTCTTGTCTTGATTTCTACAAAATTCGAGACAAGATCAAGAAATTAGACAAGAAATATCGAGAAATTTCAGAAAATTTCAAGAAAATAAATTAAAAACGCACCAGACAAGAAATATCTCGAAATATCAAGACAAGAAATTTGTCTTGATATTTCGAGACATGACAAGAAGTCCAATTCAAGAAAAGAATTCTTGTCTCGTGAAACCCTACTTATCGCTCACCGATGTCTTTTTTTTCTGTAAAAACAATTTTGACCAAAATCAACAACAAATTCAAAATTAACTGAAATTAGCTAAGATAACTGAATAAACGTACGGCACTATTGTTATTTCTTGATAAAAATTGATGTAAATGAATTTCAGAAAGTTGACTTGGCGGTTGCTTTCCTCCCCGTGATGACAACATTCAAAAACTATATTGAATATTCGCGATCCTTGGATGAAGGCGAATGGGTCGTCCTGATGCGTCGTCCTCAAGAATCCGCGACGGGTTCCGGTCTTTGGGCACCGTTTACACTGCAAGTGTGGCTCCTGATTCTTGTTTCGTTGATTGTTGTCGGTCCAGTCATTTATTCGCTGATTGCGTTGGAAGTGAAACTGTGCAAAGGCGAAGAGTTTCCTCTGTATCCGCTACCGTCATGTGTTTGGTTCGTATACGGCGCACTTTTGAAACAAGGCAGTACACTGTCGCCCATCACGGATTCGTCTCGTATGTTGTTTGCTACCTGGTGGATTTTTATCACGATACTGACTGCGTTCTACACAGCGAATTTGACGGCGTTTTTGACTTTGAGTAAATTCACTCTGCCGGTGACTAAAGCCGAAGATATCGGCAAGAAACACTACAATTGGGTGGCTAATGTCGGCACAGCAATCGATCAAAGCATGAAACTTGAAAACGTAACAATAATTCCTTGAGTTTCCACGTTTAACCAAGTTGAAAATTGTATTTTTTCTACGACTATGCTTTAATATTAACATTCGTCAACCGAATTCAAACACGGAATGACCGTCATTCTGTAACGAGTTACAGAAAGAGAATATGTAGTGCCCTCTTTAAACAAATAGTAGAAGTGAATCTATTGCTACTTTTTGAAAATAATCCTTTTCACAAGAAATATTTGTGAATTACGCTTTCATAAATAAAATCTGTTTTCAAAATCAATTAATTTTTTGAGAATATGCTAATTTTAAATTAAAAATAAAGATATCTTATGATTTTTCATTAATATAAAAGTGGCCGTAGAAAAAGTATGGTCAGTAACTCATTTGGAATCCTAACCATTCAAAACTCGTTACAGAATATACTATTTTATTATTTTTAGTCAACATTTAGAACCAAAGTTGTCGGCTCTAAAAATGAAATAACTGATCAAGATGGCGCAACCATTCTCGCGGATTGGGTACATCGCAAAGACTTTATGTACATTGGGGAGAAACCAACAGTGGAATATTTAATGTACGCAGATTACAAAGCAAAATCGCACTTGGAGGAATCTAATCGTTGTACTTTCGTTATCACAAAATGGACGGTGCTAACTTTACCGCGCGCTTTTGCTTACAAGCGAGGATTTAAATACTTTGAACTTTTCGACGAAATGTAAATGAAATTATACCCGGCTAGCAACCAAATATACATACTTTTTGAAAAGATTGATAAATCCACAAAAGAAAGTATATTGGGTTGCCAGTCAAGTATAGAAGGTTCTTAACAGTAAAACAACGAAAATTTGAATAATGAAAAATTAAATTTCAGTATACAACATTTGTTTGAGTCAGGAATAGTGAAATATAAACTGCGCGAAGAGCTCCCCAACACGGAAATTTGCCCGCTAGATTTAGGCAGCAAAGAGCGCCAACTCCGGAACAGCGATCTCTTCATGACTTACGCGCTCGTCGGCGCTGGGTTTGTTGTCGCTGCAGTTATCTTCATCATCGAGCTAGTCACGAAGTGCTGCATCTCGAACGACCAGATGCAATCGACAACCGGCCCCAAGTTGAACAACTTCTTCAGCGAGAAATCGATAATGCGCACGAACAAACACGAGGGCAAGTTTAAGTTCGCCACCTTTACGGATAACAATAACGTGAAGGGTACCCTATGGCACGAGATGAATCACGGGGGCAATGCGCCGCAACCGCCGCCGCCCTACCATGCATTGTTTCAACCGCCGTTTCCCAACAGCCCTAATGGCGCTAAGAAAAATATCAATGGCCGCGATTACTGGATCGTCAAATCAGTTTATGGGGAAACTAAACTTATCCCTGTGCGCACACCTTCCGCACTTTTGTTTCAGTATAACAATTCAAAGTAATCTGCAGTAAAACGCACAAAATCGCACTTTGTTCGAATAAAATATATATTTTTATGCGCACTTTTATGTCAAAATGGCCGCCATTAGATATTGTAAAGCAAGGTTTACACTATGTGATTTTAATCATACGAAAAATCATATAGTGTAAATGCAGCTTAATAAAAGTTGATTAAAATAAAACTTAGAATTTCAATGAAATAAAAAATTTATTTCAGTAAAATTAAATAGAAAATCTTAGAATAACAATAAATAAACAATTTGTGTGGTTAGATAAGTTTGGCTGGTACAAAATGTTGATAATAATTCCTTGTAAAGTCCACCATTAAATCCATTTGGCATTCTGGGACATCGCCAATTTGTTGTCCTGGCGATCCGCCGTATCGAGTAAATGAAGGAACAACTGTATCAGGCGCTAGGATTGTATTGTCTTCAATCACACAGCAATCCTTCAAGTGACACCTTCTCCCAATCACACAGTTTTTGCCAATGTAGACATATGAGCCTATAATGCCCGCATTCACTTCTGATTTTTCGCCGATAAATACATGATCGCCAATATTTAACGCAAAGTACGCAACGCCAACATTAAACTTTTTGTGTGATGGTCTTATGACAACATCCTTGCTCACAATGCCGAATCGGCCCATTTTGATGTTGGCTAAATCGCCGCGAATGATTGCGTCTTGTTGGACGATTACTTTGCCTTGCAGGATGATGTTTTGCGAGCCGCATAGTATTGTTTGTCGGTTGATTTTATTGCCAGATGTCTGAAAGGTTTTCTAGTTAACAAATTTTGATTTTAACAGGAACAAAAAGTTTGGACTTACTGTCTCAATGTAAGCGCTTTTATTGTAAGGCATGTCGTGCATTTCCATGTTTAATGCAAAGTTTTACACTTCTTCAAGTATAATTGATTAATAACTGTAAAGAAATTCAAGGATTGTTGCTCCGTTCAGGACTAAAAGACGAAAAAACTTTGGTAAAAAGAGATTTATTGGACTGCAGGCTTGAAAGCTTGGTTAGGTTAGTCAGCGATATACAAGGTGTTCAAGGAAGAGGATAATGAATTTTGGTTGAGGACTATTTCTAGTTCATATTCCCAAACGAAATAAATTTAAAAGTAAATATTAAATAAATAAAAACAACTAGTTCACATTATTTATTTTTTGTTAAGTACTTCAAATTCTTGTCATATAACTTTCCAACAAGATTATCATTAGGCGGCTCAGTGAGAAACAAGACTTTCCCATTTTCTTTGATATCCGAAAACTTCATAGACCAAACAATTTCATATCCACAACTATCTTCAATCTTAGCGGTCGCATAATTAGTACAAATACCAAACGATAAAGGACATTCCAATTTCCGTGCAATTATTTCACTAAAAGATAACAAACACACGTTTTAACGTAAAATTGCGCAATTTTTACGTACTTGGTAAAATTTTGCATAATATTAAAAACACCATCTCTTTGCCATTTCTCATCGACCGAAGCAATAAAATGTTCCATAATTTTGTCAATTTCGGGATATTTTCCGAATAAATCGACTTCGTTTCGCATCGTTTCGGCAATTTCGAAATACTTGCGGTGCGCGTAACTTGGCTTCAACGATGCGTCTAATTTAGAATAATTGTTGTATGCACCACGTTCAACTATATCGTTTAAAAATATTCCAATGATTTGTTTGGTGTTCGGATCAAGAGCTATTGCAGATGCATCAAAAGTTACGGATCTTTGGCATAGAAAATCCATTGTTTTCACATCTTCTGGGTTGTTGATCAAATTTAGACTGCGGCTTACTGGTTCGTTGGGATAAAAGTTTTTTCGTATGAAATTATACATTTCAGGCACTAATGGATTTGTTGATTTAAACCATTGCAATTCAATAGGCCTTTTTGTGCGCAAAGTATTTGTTATTACCTTGTAGAAATGCATTTAAAAACAAACTATTACAAAATAAAATGAATAAATGTAAAGTTGTTTTATCATTCTGTTTCGTTTTTAGTTGATTAGCCAAAATAGCTAGGAAGCTAAACATTGTTATCGATAACAACAAGAAGACGAAAAGCGAAAAGGCCAACAAATAAGCGATTAAAATACAAACACAAAAGTTAACGGAAAAATTTAGCGCATAAAGGGTGTTATTATAAAAATACCCTTTAATTAAATACTTTCTTTATTGAAATGACTAATGTGTATAACTTAACAGATTGCGATATAAAACAGTCAAGATGCAGACCAAATTCAATAAAATCAATTAAACAAAATAATCTAAAGCAAGTGAGTATACTTCAAAAAAACAACCGAAGCAGCAACCCTTTTTGGAATGAAATATAAGTTAAGTAAACAAATTAACGAATTCAACAACCTTTTCAATAGAAAACAATTAATTAACAAATTTGCATTTAATTTTATACAAGTCTACAGATTTCACTCATTGTTAAGAAATTGAGTTTTCTTAACATTTCCAATAGTAACAACAATTTTCTTTAGTGGTGTCTCACATAACAAAACAGTATCAAATAACTAATAATTTTTTGTAGTTGCAGCTTCAGCTTCTTGTTTAAGTTTTCATTGATGATTTGGTTTGGCTTTCGATGAATGCTGCACTGCAGATGTTGATTATCCTTGTTGAGCAGCAACCTGCAACGATGGACCAAAATTGAGCCTTGTGCAAATCTTCAACTGAGCCATGGCGGCGTCACGCAGAGAAAACAAGTGCGTCATTTCAATCTCAGTCCGTGACAATTCAATCGCTTTGTTGAATAAATCAACAGCAAGAATCAAATTCCCCCTGAAAAACATAATTATTTAAAAAATTGTTTATTTAATGAAAAACTAGCGCTAAAACCTTTGAACTTCGACTGTAGCCAGAGTTTCAAACGCGAATCCGCAGCGATCATCCAACTTGATGGCTTTCTGCATGTAACCAATAGCCTTATCAACATCACCGTGCCATTGCAGTTCCAGCATGCCGCGATGCACCAGAATGGTGGCGTTTTCCGGGTCGACTTCCATAGCTTTCACGTACATTTTATCGCCTTCCTCAAATTCCTGTCGTTCAGACAACACCTGTCCGAAAAGCACGTACGCTTCGGAAAAGTCCCGGAATTTAACAGTGGCGCTCCTGAAATCTTCCATATTTTGCATCAGTGCCGCATAATCCTGTGTCGCCAAAGCATTTCGATATTCAGCATAATATTTCTGGACGACAGCAATGGCAAAGTCGGGGTTCAAAGTGACCGCTTTGTTGAAATCATCACGTGCCTCCTGCGTGCGGTCCATAAGCAAATTGATTTGTCCGCGATGATGGTAAACGTCGGCGATTTCAGGGCCAAGTTGCGCAGCAAGCGCAAAATCCTCCATGCATTTCGACATATCCCCCAGTTGCATATGCAAGGACGCGCGTTTTATCAACGAGTTAACTTTGATCTTGGGGTTTACTGCTTCACTATCAATGATTACGTTCATATCGTCCATGCTTTCTTTCTGTGAGCCTGACAACAAGTAGAAAGCAGCACGAAGCGAAAGTGCTTCAAAGTGGAAACCGTCAGATTCACTCGACTCGATCTCTTCGGTGCAGGCTTCGATGATTTTTTCGTACTCGCCTTTGGCGAAATGCAGTTTCGCACGGAGAAAACCTTTAAGCTCGCCTTCACCCAACAGTTTTTCAGTGTCCATCAACAGTTTATATACAGGGTCTTCGGAAAACGACATCAAATAAGTCTTAATAAACTGTTTGCTTGTGAGCGCTGGTTTTTTCGTCTTCATCGCTTCGGCCGCGTGCATCTTCCCAAGTTGTTTAAGCGCGCGGTCGGCCATTTGCAGACTGTTAGGGTTCTGAAATCCTTGGATTAAGCACACTGCAGTGATGTCTTCAAGGCATTTCTCCCAGTCTGCCTGGATTTCGAAAGCTTTCGCGCGGCGATATAGCGCTTTCTCATATTTCTCGTTCAATTCCAGTGCTTTCGTACAGTCCTCGATGACTTGCGGCCAAAGTTTCAGTTGTTCACTAGCGGCGGCTTTGTTTTGATAGAATGTGGATAAATCTGACTGGTTACCGGTCGGGCATGCATCGATTGCTTTCTGGTACATGTTGATGGCTTCATCAAACTTGCCTTTTTTGAAAAATGCATTCCCTTCGTTCTTCAGTCTTTGGGCGGTTTGTAGGGGGGTTTCGTCCTTGCGCGGCAAGTCTTGACTGACGTCGTCGAGGGATATTGAATTAATTTTGTTGATTAGCGACTTTTTATTGTCTGCGGATTGCTGTCTGAGGTACCAGTAGCCCAAACCGAGCGATGCTGTTGCACCGATGGCTATGGCGATTTGCCACTTCGGAAAAACCATACTGCCTGTGCTTTCACTTGCCATGATTACAAATATCTTATTTAATTTGAATAATCTGTATTTTTAAACTTGTTTTTACACGTTTTTCGCTAGGAATTCTTATTTTGACGGCTTTACTTTAGGTTATGTGCGATAAAGTCGATTTCTATCTTTGTTTCATTCAAGTCAAAATCGCTCTTACCTTTTTTCTCTTTCGTGTTCGTCAAAGTGTTCGTATTCTTACAATTCAATAATTTATAAACAATTGCCTATCTTTAATGTCGTTTTACTGATTAATAATTAATATCAAACCTTGCTTTACTTATATTTTTTTACAGTTGAAACTCTTCTTCCTCTTATTTCTTCGCAAGTTTTCTATTTGCAATTCTAGAAATAAAATCCAAAATAATGAATTTTATGAAGTCAATAAGATGAATCATGCACCTTTTGCTATCCCAGGATATATCTATTTACTAATCAAACACCTTCTACTTATTTGAAACACAAAATTACCGAAATATTTCGCAAATAAATCGGCTATATGTGGAGGTTATGCAACATATCGAAGACTTTTTATAGGATGAGAAAATCGGAAAATTACGCCGGGAAAGTGATAATAGCAGTTGTTGATGTATGTTGATTATGATTATATAGTTATTAGATAAAGTGTCGACAGAAAATTGAGCGCAATCACAAATTCAAATGGCGTTATCGTAACCGATTTGTGATTGTGATATGAATTCGATTTCGATTACCGGAAAACACAAAAAAAAGACTTTGGTTTTGTTTCGGATGACATTTATGATGACGAACAACAATGACTTGTTCAATACTTCATAAACAATGTTTTAAAGACTTTTGCACGCTTTGATCCAACTGTTTTTTTGAAACATTTCCCTCCAAAAGATTCAAATAAGAATTGGCGCTATAAACTTCTACACTACGTAACAAATATGGCAACAGATGGCAGAATAGTAACTTTAATTAAAGTACCGAGACATCACAAATTACTAAAATGTGTTAAATAACAATTTTAAAATTAAGACGAATAACCTGCCGTTTTTAATTGATTTTTAAAGTTAATTAAAAAATAATAATAGCGTTTAATAACATATCTAAGAACAAGAACAGTAAAAAAAGTTCAAGAATTTTCCAATTTTTGGTAATTTTTGTAGTACTCGCATAGGTGACGTCAAATCACCAGATTTTGAGCGCATGTTTTGATTCGCTGCCGTCAGTGTTATGATCGCAGAGTGCGTTGCTTTTTGTCCGTTTTCGTTTTCTTACATGTATTTCGATTGTTCAATGTTGACTCTTGATTAATTGAAAATTAGTGCATATAAAAAAGGTGATTAGTTTAAAGAAATGGGCGATAACAATCCCCAATTTGCTGGGGACCCGATCGACGACTTCAACTTCGCCGAGCTCAGTGGCATCGACGGTAAACAACAAACAACAACCGAAAGTGCTCTTTTATCAAAAAGTTTTTTATTTTTTAAAATTTAGATTTACTGATGAACTGCACCAATGACTTGTTCACGGACGAATCTTTCCTGTCTTCGTTGGACAGCCCAATGGATCAGAAGATGTTCAATTTATTGGATGACTTAGATGGTTCAAACTTGCAACAACAACAGCAACAACTTCTTCTGCAACAACAACAACAACAACCGCAAGCACAAACACAAGTTGTCAATCCCAATCCAATTTACAACTTGCCACAACTTCCTTTACAAAATGTCCGAGCATCACTTCAACAACAACAACAACAACAAGTTGTTCCAAAGATGCCTCAAAAAAACAAACCAATCAAACCAGTTGTCTCGCCCCCAACGCCTGCAACAACTGTGATAATTTCGTCAGCAAACTTGCAGTCTCCAGGCGAACAGATAATCTACTCTTCAATCAGTACAAATCCAAGCATAATTTTGCAACAACAACATAAAAAACAGGGTAGTTCGCCCCTTGTTGTGAAAAATATTGGACAACTAGAAGGCAACATTCAACCAGTTATCTTACAAAAAATCATCAAGACAGAACCGCAGAGCATTCAACCAACTGTAATGTACACCACACAAGCAACAACAAGTCAGGCAGTTCACCTGATCAACACCAATGGGCAACTTTTCACAACGGGTATTCCCCTAGTGTTGGACTCCGAAAAAGTCGCGATCAATCGCATGCCTTTAACTACGAAAGAACCGAAAGTAAAAGAAGTGAAACGCAGCGCGCATAACGCGATCGAACGCAAATATCGCACGTCAATCAACGATAAAATCATTGAATTGAAGAATATCATTGTGGGCGAAGACGCCAAGCTGAACAAATCGGCGATATTGCGGAAAACAATCGAATATATCCGTTTCTTGCAAAATAGCAACGCGAAATTGAAACAAGAAAACTTCTCCCTGAAGATGGCAGCAGACAAAAACACGATTAAAGATTTACTTGTTTCTGGAGCGACTACAGAAGATTTGAAAATGTACTACGAGCCGTCGCCGCCCCCGTCGGATGTTTCATCACTTTCGCCGACGCATTCCATCCCGGCAAGTCCCGAATATTCGAGTCAAGGACGCTACGAAAGCGAGGATGAACACATGGGAATCACCAAAGGAATGTTGGATCACTCCAAGATTGCCATCTGCATGTTTATGTTCGCTGTGGTTTCCTTTAATCCGTTCGGGTTTGCGCTAAACTCGATCAGTTCCAGCGTGCAGGACTACACAGGTCGCAAGATCCTAAGTTTTGACAACACTGAAGGTCTGCGATGGTCAACTGGCGCGTTCCTGTTATGGCTAATTAATTTTTTCATCCTCGGTTTATGCTTGATTAAAATGTTTGTCTACGGCGATCCCATTGTTCCGTGCAAGTCGAAGGAAGCGCAGATTTTCTGGCGACATCGCCGACAGGCTGATTTCCACCTGTCGCAGGGAGACAACGCCCGCGCGAAACAAGAACTGCGGCGATGTTTGCAGACTTTCGGGGTGACTCTGCCGACATCACGGGTGGAGCTTCTCACTTCTGCCGCATGGCAACTGTTCCGGCAGGGATGTCATCGGTTGTGGGTCGGTAAATGGCTTTCTAGACACACTGGCGGGTTCTTTGCTGATGGTGTTGTTCGTTACGAAGCGCAGACTTCCTGCCGTGAACTAGCTTTGATCTATCACGCACTGAATCAGATTCAGTTGGTTGAAAGTCCGACCGAATATGGGCATTTAACAGGCCTTGTTCTTGGTTTTTCTTCGGCGAATTTAGCGGAAGCCTCAGGGAACATGATGCCTGCCCTCCAACTTGTAGATATTTACGTGGGTGTCGCTCTGCGCATCAAGCATAGTTGCTATAACATTCTGCAAGGTTTTCACCGGTTTTATATTAACTTGGCTAAGAACGCGACGACGAACACTTGCGATCCGATTCCGTCGCGGTTCAAGTGGATTTTTCAGATGTATGGGTATAAATTCATCACCACGCAGAACATTAGCTATGAGAGTGAGGTTGTTGAAAGCATACAGGGTGTTCCTTTCTGTACGGTTGCTAACAAGTCTGAACCAATGGCATTTGTCATGAAAGTAAGCACTTTATGCGTAAAAAAATAGAAAATTAAAAATTAAATGCCTTTTTGTGTGTAGTTGTATCGGGAACGCTTGATCGAGAAGTCTTTGCAGACGCTCGTTGCACCAGGAAGCAAAAACGGGGATGACGACACGTCAAAGAAGACCAAAACTGCTGATGTTCTCAACTATGTCCAGTTACTCGTCGAAAACTTGGATAAAGATCCAAGCAGCATCTTTAACAATACTACTTTGCAAAGTATATTTGTCTTTCTTTATTATACAGGGTGATTCACAATTGGCGACTTAACAGAAAGACAGTTTTAAAGCAATCAATTATCAAAAATATTTTTCTGGCATTCTTGAAACACCCTGTATAGTTTCACAAGTAAATATTTAAATATTAATTGTTAAAATTGATTAAAAAGAGTATGAAGTGGATGAAATCGCAACTTGGTGGACGAATGTCATCGCATGTTCCTGCTATTGGCTCCTGGGCGAAGACACCAACGCTGAACAACTTTATCTGCGCATTGAAACCATCCCGAAACAGCTTGCGAATATGAGCGACCCGCTTCCCAAGGCGGTTCTGGCGGCGTTCAAGGCACGCCGTGCTTATTTAACTGACCAGGAGTGTCATAAAGTCATCTTCAAGCAATGCGACCATGCTGGGCGTCTCCTAGAAGACAGTTTGACTTTTAATAGTTGCAAGAAACAAGATAACAAAGTGCTTGTAAGTCTTCTAACACACTTTTTAAGTGTTATTTTGTGTTTAATGGGTTTTAATATTGTTGATAAGACTGCATTGTAGTTGCATTGCATGGTTTTAAGAAGTGCAGTGTCTCTCCAGTGCAAATCTTATTGACAATCAGTCAACAACAACCTGTTTTGAGAGTTTTTTTGTGGAGTTTTGCAATTTGTGGTTTTTGTTTAGTTGACGCAGTTGATGGTTTGCGATTGGCTCCTGGAAACGCGCACGGCTGTCTGGGAAGACTCAGTTGAACTTGATCCCAGTGTTGTCCCAGTGTCTAATGCTATTCTGACTGCTTTCCATAAAGATATCACTTCTTTGCGAGGCATTGCGCAACATATTCCGGTAAATTGCAAACTTTCAGAGTTTTCAGACATAAAGTAGATTTCAGACACTTCATACTAGATTAAATGACTAATCGAACATAATCGATTTTTATATTAAAATATAATCGAAAAAGTTAAAAACGATCCGGAATTAACTTATGATGAAATCATAAAGAAAATCATATGGTCTGAAGGACTAAAGTCTGCTTAAAATGATTTAAGGAACATAAAATAAAAATATGATGAACTGGTTGTTATTTATAGTCGGCATTGCCGCGAGTTTTCCTCTACGAGGCGACTTCGCGTTTGATGGCGGGTGCCGCCCCCGGCAAGACGCAACAGCTCTTGGACAAGAGTCTACGGCATCGGCACTCAAAGGGCTCCATTATTTGCGGCAAAGGTAAACACTCTCAAATTTATTTACATTTCATTTACTCGCTTTTTCGCATCTTTCCCGTTTTTATTATTGCTTCTTTTGCATATTTTTTCTGTGTTTATGCCTTGCTTGTGTTGTGTTTGATCTGATGTTAATTGCGCTTCATGAATATTAACGCTTGGTGCAGATAAGAATCAACAGCAGTTGGGCGGCGAGCGGCAACACGCCGCCGCGCTGTATCTCGCCTGCAGGCATCTGCCAGGACAATTGATTTCATTGCCGGGCGAACGCGCCGGTATGTTGGCGGAAGCCGCCAAGACTTTGGAGCGCATTGGAGACAAGAAACGATTGCAGGATTGCTACAAACTTATGAAGACTTTGGGGCCCAATTCTGTTAGCCAGTAACAACTTTAATTTTTTTAATTTATAACATAAAATAAAATACATAACATAGTTATTTATTAGAATTAGAATGATTTATTTAAGGATATTTTTTGTACAAAATCAAAAATGTGATTTTTGTTCGTTGTAAACGTTTTATTTTAAAATAAATTAAAAAATAACAGTATAATCTGTAATATTTTTTGATCTCATAATAAACTCAAATATTTAATTTAATTATTTATTATTTATGAGTTAGCGTTGACACTTAGATGGAGGTTAGAATGCGAATAGCACTAAGCATTTCCCATTCTACTACTTGTTAAAAGAGGGCGCCACGTATATTTCATTCAACAACGAGTGTAGAATAATTCTTATTTAATGCTTGAATTATGTGTAAGAATGTTAATATTCAAGAATAATCGTCGAAAAACACAATTTATTGGTGATGTTGTGTGGTGATGTCTTCTTAAGTTGGTTAATTAAAAGGAATCCGTGTCAGTCTGAAGTTGGTGTGCTTAGGAAATGAATAAGTGCGCAATCAGCGGGAAATCGTGGGTACATGGTGGGTTTATGCGCATAACTAGCATGGAAATTACCTGGTTCAAACAATTTACTGCATATTACCAGATGGTTGGCGCGCATTTCGCATTTCATTCGCATTACAACGCAGAACGCAGCTAGTATAGTTTTGCTTTGCTTCGGCACAAGTGCGGCAAAGCCATTGAATAGATCTTAACTACCCTTACAAATTGTAATGCTAATCTCACGGGAATTAGTCAAGCAATCGCTCACGGATTTAAATTATCGATTCATCCCTTAGTCGCCTAGTTCTAGTCTAACTGACTCTTCAAAATGCAGCGTATGCATTGACAGAAAGCAATTTATTAACACTAAAATATTATTTATAATTTTAATTAAGTTCTTGCAGCTCTAGTGCAAGAAGACGTCTTCCTAGTTGTGCTTGTATCTTGTACAACATTATTGAAAGTTCAAGCTTCAAGCAAGCAATATGAAGAAGTAATAATTCTATGTCTATGTCTGACACTCTTTTAGCTTTACTTTAGCTTTGTCCTTGTTCGATCCGTGCGCGTTTAGGATGAAACTGCAAGGCTCGAGAACAAGCTCTACAACTGTACCAAGCACACATACTTACATCATGTCTAAAGACGTTGAGTATTAGTTGGAAAATTTACGACTTTGCGAAACATATATTCAAATTGCTCCTTGCGAGTTAAACCATCATTTATTTCGCTTTTTCATTGCCGGAGCTCCAAAATAGCAAATGTATTCCTTATATTTTCACTCCTCGTGCATTCACTAACTAAAAACATTAAGCTAGAAAAATTGCTCGTTCTCGTTAGATGTTTAAGTGGAATTCTGTTTTTTATTATCCGATCTGCTGATTAAGTTTTTCCTAATTCGAATAAGAAGATATGTTTCCATCTTTTGTTCATGCACGATCCGCACGGCGAAGGAAAATGTGGAAATAGTAAGTATGAAAACTGGAAAAGTTATCTCTTTGCGACGCGTTGAAATGGAACGAGTCGCTTCGAGAGCAAGCTTATACCTTCACGTTCGTTCTTATGTGTTTACTTTCTTTTGGTTGGTTTTTTGAAAGATGAAGTAAAACTTCTTTTAATTAAGTATCAAAGTATGTTCGGCGAAAGAAGTCTTGATGCAAGTCGAAATGAGATCGCAATAGAGCCGCATGGTAAAGCCGGAATGGGATTAAAATCCGCAAAGTTTTATTATAGAAAACCGACCAGAAATTCATAATCATAAAAGTCACGGGAACGCTGCAAGTTTTTCGCCCCGTTTTCCGAACGCAAACAGATTCTGCTGCACACACGCATAACAAGCATTAACTTTGTGCAATTAAAGCGATAGAGAATATTTGCCGCCGAATTATTTAATCATTTTGACAATCATTTCGAATTCTGCACGAACAAACTTTTTTCCAGCTGTTAATTTGCAAGTTTACGTGCAGAAAGATGAAAGAAAGTCCGGTAATCAAAATCCTCTCTCATTAATATTAAAACCGGGCTTTTCGTCCTTTCGTCCTTTTTATTGCACTCCTGCGTGCGAACACATCACGTACAGGCCTCCTCATAGAAATACCATAAAAGACAAATCTTCCAATGGCAGTGGTCTCTCAACTGTTCAAGTGAATATGTTTAACGAGGAAAGTGAAATGATGAAAGAAATACGCTCGCAACTATGAGCAACTTTATCAAGGCCTTGTGAAAGAGAAAACAAAGTTGCGCAAAAAACGGCGAAAATTAGGTTTCTGTTGAATTAATTCGAGTCTGCGGATTACCATTTTTCTTTGTTTTCGGCTCAAACTCAAAGAACTCTCAACTTGAGAACTAAAGCGACAAAATTGAGCTGCGTTTAATTGAATTTAACACATTTTCCTCCCGATATTATTAGCAATATTAGTTTCATCTTTATATTTTTTGCTTTTGGCAAACGGAAATAAAGTTATAAATCTCGTTCGTCGAAGGACGAAAGATCTCTTTATAAGGTGTTACGGCTTGATGTTTTTGGCGGGCTCATTGGTTTGCTTGATGGTCGATATGTGTTTTCCGGTTGAGAAGAGAAACGAGAAAGCGATCACAGCACGCAATTCTCAAAGGCAAAGAAGCAAAGCAAAACATCCCGTTCGTCACAACGTTTATTACTTTCATCCCAAACGATTGACAATAGATGGATGGATAGGAATCGAAAGATAACTTGTATGAACTGTTTAGTATATCAGTAACAAACAGAGCGATTTATTCCCGTTAAATATTTTTTTCTGTCTACCGAGAAAATGTAATATGAAACACCCTGTTCTTTGTTGTTTCTTGATTCGAACGACGCACATCAAATGATCCGACAAATAGCTACTAAAAAAAGCGATACAAAAAAAGAAAACCACAAGGAAAAGTCCATAAAAGCAGTTTTTGTGTCAGTTACACATACAGATAACAATGCGTAAATGGCATTTTGGGTTGCGTGCATGCCACATTCCTTTCGCATAGCTTTTTTCTGGCTTCAAATGTGAGGACAAATTTTAATTAACGTTTGCATGTGCCACAGAGTATGTCAAGAAACATATTTATTGCAATGAAAACTTACAACTATGCATAGTAGGTAAATGAAAAACTAAGGTAAAAAGATAAAAATAAAAGTAAAAAGCTGAATAAAAAATGTCACTGTAGGTGGAAGCGACGCAGTTTTAATTAATGACACACGTTGCTTCCTATTTATTACAAGTACCTGTATTTTTGCGTGCCGCCGCATTTTCATTTTTGTTTGTTCATTATATGTAAGTAAGCGTCGTCCACCAACGATGGAATTTATTATGCAAAGTACGAATAATGTATTTACTCCTCGCCAGACTTTAAAAACACGCTAATAGAGGGTGTTTCTTGCAGCTATTGGGTAAAAATAGTCGATTCTTATTTTAGGCACAAAAATTTAATTTCAATGCCGTTGTGAAGGCAACAACAGAAGGCATTGAAATAATTATAAGACTAGGCTTAGAGGTAATATTAAAAATTCTCTATGAAGAAACAACAAATTTAAAAACAAATAACAAAGATAATTTAATATAAATATTAAAAATCTTACCTTATATAAAACTTTATAATTAATGATATTTATTATAATTCATGAAATTGAGTTGTTTGGACAAATTAATTAAATAAAATAGTGAAGTGGTAGTGAACACCCTGTATGTAACAGGTGTAAATGAAAAACTTTTGAATAAAAAATGTTCTTAATAACTAAACAAGTTTTAAAGTAAAGAAA
>JARJDT010009874.1:0-12908 GCA_030264655.1 Leptusa sp. GC000079
CGATGGACTTGATTTCTTGTTTCTTGGACATACCGCCTATTAGCGCACGTGCTTCACGTACAAATCATACGAGTCCTTTAGGAGGTCCTCTAGGACATTTGCCCATGGCAGGACATTCAGGGAGTCAGACTGGACAACATTTACGGTTTTAAATTTTAAGTTTTTTTTAGATCACAATTAAAGTTAAAAACAATTTATTTGTTTATTTTATGAATATTTTCAATTTATTGAAGTCAACTCTTATTAGTTAGATTTCAATTTTCTGTAAAATAAAATATTTGGTTAAAAAACTACCTTAAAAGACAGGAAAATTTTGGTACCTTTTCGCTAAGATTTGCAGCAGTCAACTTATAAACAAATTTAGCAATTTTTTTCCGTTGCTGGTGATCCGTGTCTTCAATCTCATTTTCGTTCTTTTTGGTTGTCCTTGCGTCTAAGTCGCGTTGGGGAAGCAATTCTCCTTTTTTCCTAGCACAACCTAAGCCTGACGTGACAACATCCCTCTTCACAACCTTTTCAATATTTTCCTTTAAATTTAAATCAGGATTAACGGTGAGTTTTTTAGGTTTTTCAGCGATTTCATCTTCTTCCTCCGAGTTAAGACGTTTCCTTTTCTGCTCAATCTTTCTTATATTCATAATTTTTTGCACTCTTCTTGGCCTTGGATAAGATAAAATGCTGTGTTCTTGCAGATAGTCCTCGATAATCGCAATTGTTCCTATCATAAAACTAGAAAATAAGAAAAACTAGCACAAGGATAAAAATAATTCAAAAAATACTTTCAAGAGAGTAGCAATTTGCAGGACATTCTTCACGGTGACGAGGTTTTTCGATGTCCTGTTCCGGATCATTTCTCTCTTCAGATACTTCATTTGTAATTTCGTTGTTTTCATTCGGTTTTAATTGATTTTGTTCAATTTTCCCATATTCGACGACTTCGTGATAAACATTTTCATTTGAATCCATCACATCATCACTGAGTAATCTTTATTTTAACAACAAAACTAAGTACATGTAAAAATAGAGAAATACGAACTGATTTAAATCGATGTCAAGCTTTTGTCGATTTCCTTTGACTGCTTCAACCAGAAGCACAAGAACAATTATTACTATAATTAATATTTTCATTGTAAGTTCTAGCAAGTTTTAATACTCTCAAATAGAAGAACTTTAATGTGCTTTATATAAGAATAAACCGATAAAAATATAGCAAATTTGGTCAATTAATTCGATTAAACTGTTTTTCTTTTGTGGAAAATAATTGAATAATACTTGAAAAGGAAAAATTAAATTACAAAATAAATGAAAAAACCAATTTTAAATTATAATATCAATGCAATCTATTGTTACTAATATCATTACACAGGCAAAATACATTAATAGTTAAATTTCTTAAATAATTAACAAACATCCAATAAATATTCAATACCTAATTTAAATATCAATAAACAAAATCAACATTATTTCCAGTACCACTATTACCATGTCTTTTCTCATTACAATTCATTAATTCCCTCATTAAGTATTGTATTATTTAAGTCTAAGAACAATTAATCAGTATTCTGTACATTAAACTGTTAAGCTTTAAGTGAATTTAATGAAAAAGTGCAGCTAATTAAATTTAATTTCGAGAAATGCATTAATAAGGTATTTGATTCTGATAATACTGTATCATATCATAAGTGCGCGTACGGAAGTTAAGAAAACTGTTCCGAATAATAGCAAGCATGTAGTTAGCAGCGTCCTTCTCGCTGACATTTGGCTGGAACCGCGAGCGAAGCAGCTTGATGGTCTGTCCACGGAAACAAGGCAAACCAGTGTCCAACATGAGGCAAACCAATGAAACGATTGCCTCTCGGTAAGGTCTAAAAACAAAACAAAACAAAACAAATTTAAGAAAAAATCAGCAAATGAAAATTATATAGAAAGAATATTAACATTCAAGTATAGTCAAAGAAAAAAGAAATTACCTGACAGCTAAGTAGGCTTGGACACAAAGTTCGCAGAACCATCGGAATGGCGGCGCCTCCATTTTCCCCCCCATTATCATGACCATTTCATCCGTAAGTTTGATGTCAGGTTCAAACCCGAGATTTCCACCGGGTGACGATTCAAACATGAACCCGAAATCGATGTGAATAATATGCCCATCGCCATCGAGCATTATATTACCATTATGTCGATCTTTGATCTGCAGCAGAAACCCAACAACGCTATAAGCAGCCATCGAAATGACGAAATTCCGTCGCGCCTGTTGAAACTCCTGCGATCCTTCATCGCCGTACTTCTTCAGGAAATACTCGTACATCCCAATATCGGTCTGCCTGCCGAGTTGGTCCCGCGACTTCGCATTCGGCACGCACTCAATGACTCCGCAACCCGGCGCCGTAGCAACAACGCGATACGGAAACAAATACAAGTCGAGACCCACCGTCTGGAAGACGTTCTTGAAGATGCCGATCACTTGCAACGCCAGCATGTCCTGCCGCACGTCGTCGCCCACTTTGAAGATGGCCGCTTGCCACATCTCAGGACCCATGCCTTTCATATCGTTGCCAGCTTTCTCGTTCTGCGAGAAAGCCATCGCGACGCTTTCGAGCTCGTTGATTCCGTAGCGTTGCACTTTGAATCTTGCCAAATAAGGCGCTTTCGCTGCAGATTGCATGGGTGTACCACTCTTGTAATCTATGTCAACGACCATTGCATCGGGATTACTGGGCAGATAGCAACCTGGTTGTACTTTGATCCTGCTCAGTGCTTCCAGACAGGCGCGTTTTCTTTCGGCTCCTTTGGGAAAAGGACGAATTTCACCGCTGATGTTCGTTATCTTGTCGAAAAAGTCAAACTCCCTTTCGTAAAACTGTTGCGCGGGGCCTGAAAGCGCGCTTATTATGCTGTTGCTCAAGGATTCAAGCGAGTCATACAGGACGATGTCCTTGTGTATACAGTCTTCATCGAGATACATGTTAGTCTTCATGTTCCAGATGAGCTGATGCGCAACAATTTGGCTTTTCTGCGCGACGTACTTAATGTACTCGGTGACGTACCCCATCGTGTCGTGTCTTAAAGCTTGCACGAGTTGCGGGATGTAGAATAAGACAGCGTCGCTAGGGAATGAAGTCAGTGACTTGACGGCGTATTGCGCGGTGATGGGATGCGGGGGGAATTGTCGCGAGAAAAACGCCAGGACTTGTATTGGCGTCAGTTTGGCCCATGTTAACATGTAAACTAGCTTTGGACTGTCGGATAAAATTGTGTCTATTGTTGCAAAGTATTGCAAAGCTTCCGGAATGTGTTGCACGGCGACTGGATTTTGCATTATTTGATGCTTTATTTCCGTTATTATAGCGTCGTTAATTTTCAATCTAAATTAACATATTTTATTTTATTGTTAAATTAAGAAAACTCTTCGAGTAAATAATAGAACTTTTCGAAATTAAATGTTTGAATTACAGATTTTTACTTGAATTATATCCCAATACATAAAATTAATAATTTTATCAAATCTGATAAAAAAAGTTTTTCTAAATAAAAATCTTTAAAAAAAATGAAATCGTAATTTATTTTTATTTTGGTGTGAAGGCGCCGGGTAAATGGCTATTTCAATAGTGCCCGGCGCCTTCACAGTGCTCAATTTACGTTTCAATCAAAAATTCCCAAAAAATTGTCGAAAACCCCCCAAAAGAATCACAAAAATTCTTACCTTTCGGGAAGATAGACAGCTAAAACAGGTGAAATATCCCAAGCAAGACGAGTGTAATCCCGCCATTGTTTCTCCGTAATAGTCTTCGCGCGCCACGCCGCAATATTGTCCTCGCCAGGAAGATGCAACTCAAGCCGACTACTCGGATTATGCCACACAATCAAGAACTCAATCTCAACAGCCAACAACTCCAGAATCAAATTGCGTTTCTTGATGTAGCACTTAACCACATTATCAACCATTGGAACACGTTTGCTCTTCGCCGACCGTTTACTAAGAGTCGTCGTGCTGGTGCTCAGCGGCACTGTGTTAATCCACCCCGGTGTAATCCCCCGAAGTTCATTGGGTTTCGCCATTTCGACTGTGTTTATCGATGATAAGGGTGCAGAAGTACCTAAATCTAAATCTAAAACGACTTAAGTTAAACCAAGAAAAGAAAATTCAATGAAAAATAGACAAGTTGACAAGGAAGGCTTGTCGAAAATAAAATAGAACTATTTCAATTTAATAGAAACTATTTTCAAAATAGTTCTATTTTATTGAATAATAGTTTTCATCCCCAAATAGTTTGTTACCTCCAACATCACTCGCTTTGAGATACTTCTTATCCGAATGCATAGTTTGCCAGAACCGCACCAAAGTGCAGATATCTTCACGCAATTCAGACAAGCTTTGCGTGGGGCAACGCACCGGTCGACAAAAGTAATCCAAACAACTGCAATAAATCCGTTCCCGTAGGACATTCTTGGCGAGACTTTTGGGCAAAATATCCCCTTGCAACAACGACAAACCGCATTGCAACAGACGGAAACGCACACCAATAGAAGACACGTCACGTGTCTGACACGGAATCGCCGAGCCAACATTCATCGCCAGCGATCGATGTATCAAAGTCGCGAGCATCTCCACCTTTTCGTAGCTGCTATACTTGGCCGTTTCGACCATTTCGCAGATAAACTGCACCCAGACCGCATGCGGCTTAACAAACGGAGGCTCCGGTTCCAGCGTGCAACCCTCCGAATAAGCCAGAGGACTGATCTCCTCCTTGGAAAACGCAAACAACCCCATTCGTTTCTGCACCGTGTAGGTCCACGCACTGACCATTTCCTGCAGAAAACGCAACTCGACATCTTGTCGAGCTGTAATCAGCCATTGCCAGCAAGCCACCGCCGTGGTCATGGCCTCAACCGTAAAGAAGTCCACCTGACTACTCGAAATGCAATGCAAGAGAGTCCTGTTCAATTCGGGCGTCGTAATCAACATGGCTGTGGAACGCCACAGTGCTTCGCGATGAGCATTCGCGTTCTTGTCCTTGCAGGCTTGCCGCACGCGTTCGAGCAGTTGCTCCGTGGTAGTCTTGATGTTATCCTGTCCGCAGAACGCCATCAAACCATTCAGCTCCCCCGCATACTTCGACCTCAGAGTCAAGTAGCTCAGAAATTTAGAAACGTCGTTTTTGACGCACTTCGGACGCTTATCAAGCATTCCAAGCGTGAGACTCGTGCACTGCTGATTGTTGGGACCGTGTTGTTGGACGCACTCCAACGCTAAAGAGAGTCCTGCATGGCTACCGGCGCAATACGACGAGCTTTGCATCAAGTTGATATATTCCTGGATGTGGGAACGCGTCCAGTGCGGCTCCCATTTCATGGCTTCCTTGAGGACTCGCTCGGCGTTCGCCGCAAAGTCCTTGACGATCGTCTCGCGCGCCTCCAGCGTGTCCATCAGTTGGATCGAGTAGTCGGTTTGCGGGATCGACAGGATGGGGTTCTCCTGATTGGGGTCCAGCTGCAGCGAGTAGGACAACACCTGCAGGATGTCGAGCATAGTCCACAGGACGCGCTTGTTCCACAAAAGGTGCGGGAACTTGTCGATCAGCAACGAGAGAAATTTATCAGCGACCCGGCGAATTTGTTTCTGTGGATTGTTGAAGTTGACCAGCAGGAACTGTGCGTGTCCTTCAAGGTCCGCCTCGCGCGTCTGATCCTTGGGTTTGTTCTTCATCACTTCTAGAAATTTATCGAACACTTTTTCGCCCACTGACGAAACGCAGTTCCACATGCCGTTTTTGTCCTTTTGCAGTGCGCAATCGCTCAGATACTCGACGACAATAATCTGCAAACTTGGCTCTTCAGAATTCGAGACCCTGAGGGTCTCCACCCAATAGACACTCAACAGGAAGGAACACTCGGCAAAAGGCAACTTGTTAACGTGTGCGGAGACATCGGTGGCGCCTCGGAGGAGGTCCAAAATCTGCGTCCGCAACTCGTGCAACTCATTAATGCTGACACTTTCATTGCGCACGGCGGAAGTGTACTGCAATTCGCGCATTTCCGAACGACTTGACGTTTGCGACACGAGTCCTGGTGTCTTAACGGCTATTTCCTTAACGCCCTCGTACCATTCGACAGGCCACAGACCACTGTCAGACGCTGTGAAGCCCATGATCACGCAATAGAGCCAAAAATCGCGGAAGAGCTTATGCAAACGAGGTTTCGGATTACGTATGGGTTCAATTCTGCGCAGGAGGACCGCAATGACGGGTATCAACACTCCTAGGTTGCCCGCAGAGCTTGAAGCTTTCGAGGCGCCTGGGGCCTTCTCACTGGCGCGCTTACCTTCGAGTCCTAGCTGGACGAAAAGTTCGAGGAGAGTCACAAGGAGTCCATTTAAGGAACGTACTTGTATGTTGCCGGCGATGTTTGCCAGCGCGTTGATGACGGCGCGACTTACATGCGTGTACTGCGCCTTTTCCAGCGAGTTTTCGCTGTAAATGGCCGAACTGCTCTCGACCGTGATCATCGTGAACATCTTCATGATCACGTCATAGATGTGCTGCTCGCAATGGGCGATCACAATGCATCCGAGCTGGTCGACAATGAGGATATCAAGCGCGGATGGGACGCGACAAAAGCGTTGCTGGAAAAACTGCAGGATTGTGTCAGTTGTGCGCGGCACACCCTTCATGCTGACAGCGACGTGGCCCAACATGAAGACGATATTCGTCGAAATGAGCGAACTTTCCCCGTTGGACTTCTCCGCTGTGAATAACCGGTTGGATACTGCGGCCACTAAAGCACGCACCACATCCGGGTCTAAAGAATGCGCGGCGTCCAACGCGAAGCATAGATTGACGATTGCCGCATGGCGTAGTTTATCGAAGGCTGTCTGCACTGGGGACAATGTTCGCGTATCGCTCGGGTCCCTGAGTATTGAGGGTGCTAAGAGGAGATTTTTGTCGCGGTTGTTGGTGGGTTTCTCGGCGATTTGTTTGTGTAGTTTTTGGAGGATCGGTGATGGTGTTATGAGGAAATCGCGCAGACAATAAATTGATGTTGATGCAATGTTCGGAAACTTTTGGGCTAGTTTGCCCAAACCTTCGAGGCACACCATCAATAGGGGCATATGAGCCAGGACCAGTTTCGGACCATGATTCGAGTTGATTTTCTCGGTTAAACGACCACATAAACTATCCGCTCCTACATAGAAATATCTCTTAGATTCTTATCATTTTTTTGTTGTTTTTTTTTGTTTTTTTGGAGATGTGGATTTAATTCCGCGTAAATTACCTTCAGATTCAATATTAGATTTATGTTACCTTACCGTTTCTTATTTTTATTTGTTTCTTGTATTTATTTTGGAGTATTTTTTAATTTTCGGTACATTTTATTTTAAATTAAAAGCAATAAAAAATAAATGTATGGGAAAAAACTGTAAAACATGATACTTTCAACTCTTAATATTTATTAATTGACGTTAAAAAGTTGTTAATTTAACAACCAAGTAATTTTTTGTAATTACGAATTTTTAATGTTGAATATTTTAAACTCCAACGTTTTTCAAATTCCGCGATGGTAAGATAACATTTATTTTTTCAATATTTTATTTTCAGTAATATTTATTTTAAATTAATTTTACTAAAAAACAAATTTACGAGAAAAACTGTTAAATGTAGCACTCTCAAACGAACTACTGGTAAACAATCAAACAATTCCAAAATAATATCAATTAAAATGTTGAAAAATTTTGAATATTTGAAATTCAGGTATTTCGCAACTATAAGATAACATTAATTTTTGCGGTAATTACATCGGTACCATCCACATAACTTTTTTGTCTATTAAAGAAATCAAATCCACCCACAAAAAAGTTCAAACGTGCGATTTCAAAGGGAAAAATTCAACCAAAACCCATAAAAAGGTGCACAAAAGAAAACAAAAATAAAATCAGAACACGAGCATCAGAAAGTCACCTAAAATGATAGTCAGGGCATGTGAGAGTGTCGAAAGATTATACTCGTCATCAACTGAAAGTAATTCAACCGTTCAACTTAGAAACTAAAAGATTTCTGTGATGTTTCGACAATAGAAAGATTTTTTTTTTTAAAGTTTAAGACAAAAATATTAAAAGTTTGATTAAAAGATAATTTTACAAACCTGTTTCGTCGCCGATGGCCCAAACTAAGAGATCGACGCAAGCAGCATTGGCCATGATGTTAACTTTAAATTTGTTAACGAGCGCGTAATTGCTCTCGCGATCTTCGCGCTCGCTGGCATCATGCTTACTGCTTTGCAACTCAGTCTGCCCATTCAAAAACAACCCTTTGACAAACTCCTGTACCTCTTTGGTAAAAGGCACGGGAAGATCTTTCTGGGGTTGGAGCAGCTCCCGAAGGAGCGTCACCATCACAAGATTGATAGTTTCCGAGAATGTTTTATACGGAAAAGTAACAATTTTCCCCGTCGAGAAGATCTCCAAGCTTTGTTCGTCCAAAAACCCGAGCATTTCTTTGGTAAGCAATTGTTTCGCCAACGAAAGAATCGATTGCAAGTGGTCAACGCTCAACAAAATCGTCGTCGCTGTATCGCCAGTACCAGTAAAGACATTTTGAAACTGGTGGAAACTTGAGCCGAATTTCGTGAAGAAATACGTCTTCGGATCGCAGTTTTTATCAACCCCTAGCTTTTTGTTCGCTTCATCAATATTCAACGTAGCAGAAAGAGAGTGCGGGATAATGGGCCGGAAGTTACTGAAACTTCGCTGATAATCCGGACGAGTTTGTTCGACTTTGACCGCCTGGAGGATGGGAGGATCGGGTTTGGGATACAGGCGGCAAATATAAGGAGGATCAAGGAGTGAAAAGCGGCCAATGGCGCGTGCTAAACCGATTAAATACGGGACTGTGTTGCGACACAGGAATAATTTCGTCGAACTGGAATTAGTGGACTGTTCCTGCAGGGAAAGGATGCCCTCAGTCAATTGGTCCAAGCACTTGACTTGAACTGAGAGGATTTCTTCCTTGTTTTCAGGACAACGCGCTGCAATGTCCGAAAGGAGCGAATGCAATGAAAAGGAGAACTTTTCCGCAACAGGGATGCGATCGGTGGCTACAATCTTGTTCTCGTCAGGCCAGGAGCGATGCAATCGCTTGGCTACTTCCAGGAGATAGAAGACAATCTTGTCTTTGTGTTGCAAGCCAGATTCAAGCAAGTAAATGCCCAGTGCAATGATTGCATCTTGATCTCTGATGGAGATCTTGAATAGATTGCCGCATGAGGGGATTTCTGGGCATAGTGAGAATAATTTTTTCAACTGCGAACAGGCATTAATTGTTTAATTATTGGCAAATCGATGAAAATAAGCATGCTAATAAATTACCTTTTCCCATTCAAGATTGTTGATTCGTGCCAATGAGCGGGCTAAATGCTGCACCGCTTTATGGAAGAACTGCTTATCTTCACAACGCATTTTTTAATTAACTAATTAACACATTTCATCAATTTGCAGCAATTTATTGCGAGAAAATAGCAAGCAAAATAAAAGTAAATATTGAACTTTGATTTGACACTGACAGCCAGCTGATTTTGATATTTGCTGCTTTTGTACATTTGGTTGTATAACTTTAATTAAAAGATTCGAAAAATTAGGAATTTTGATGGTTTTTATTGAGTTTTATTTTTGGTAAAAAACTTTAAAACATTAATAAAGTACAAGAATTTTTTTACAACTTTGTTATTTTGTCGAAATTAGTTCATGTAGCTCGCAGCCATAAAACAATATTATTCGTCAACTTCTCATTCAAAACTGCGGCGCATCGTTGGTATAATTATTTTTTATTGCTAATTATTGTTTTAGAATTTTTAATAATTGATTACATTAATTTTTATAATTATAAAATCATTTACAAACGACTTATTTGAAATTTTAAATGTTTATTTTCATTTATTAGTTTGTTCTAAGCGCATAGATGGCAGCACAGTACAATTCATTCGTGTTATTTAATTTTTCTTATCTTTTAATAAAGGTATTTCTAAGCCATTTATTGACTATATCTTATTAATTTTATTGTTTGACGAGTTTAAATTAATTTTAGAACATGTTAGGTTGTAGATTTAAGTCCTAATTGCAATGAAGTCTTTTAATTTTCAATTATTTTAGCTCTGTGAGTAAGTAGATGGCAGTACCATGCGCAATTCGGAATAAACTAAATATTTATTTTCATTTATTTAATTTAATACTTTTAACGGCATTTAATACCATAATCATAATTAACTATAAGTTCTAATTAAGTAATTTAATTTTAGAAAGTGTTAAAGCTAGTCTAAAAGCTTTATTGCAGTTTTAAATCTGAATTTATAAATTTGCTTGCGGCGTAGTAGTAGTAGTGAGCGCGCGCTTGCAAATTCCCTAGGCACACACTACCACTACTGCTAGTTGCGTGTGCGTACAATAGATATTTGAAACTTTTCACTTAAAATTCAAGGGCAAGTTTTTTAATTCGATTTAAAACAGATTGAACGACTTTTTAAAGCTTTTATTGGATACTCATAAGTTTATAGGCATTGTTTTGAAGAATTGAAAAATGTTTTGCGCTCTTTTGACTTAGAAAACGGTGTTTTTGTAAAGTGTTTGCTAGGGCTAACCATACGTTTTCCAAACTTGTTTTTTTTGCTTTAAATGGCATAAAAACAGTAAATAAACCCTCTCCACTCTTGTTCGCCTAGTCGGAGTCAGTTCTTCCTTACAGTTCTTACCAGAGGTTCTTACCTAGTGACCTAGTGTTGTGTGGTGCATGCTTCATTGTGCTTTATAACGAATTATTTCCTAGCCTAGAAAAGTATAAGGTACAAAACAATATCGTGACAATCTTTGCGAGAGATCTACTTTTGTGTCTTTTGTTATCATTATAGTGTTATCACCTAGAAGACAACTGCACAACAATCGTTCGTTCGTTTCTCAAAAAATGTCGAAATAAAATCCGTGCATGAAAAACATGTGCTCTGAAAACTTTGTAGCAGATCGTCCAGCTTTTTTTTTGAATTTGATTTTGATGAAGTGCAAATTTAATGTTCGATTTCTTTTCGGGTTTGGACAATGATGAAGTCTTGTTATTCTATTAGCGAAAGTATTAAAATTAGTAAATAATCGGAAGTGTTGATAAGAATTTTGAATTTGAATTTTTTTTTTATTATGTTGGTAAGATTGTCTTTGCTCGGGTTCGCGATTCGGCCGTCCTCTTCCCTCTCGACCGCGGACATGGCGACATCACAAGCCACAAGTGGCTCGAAATTTTACAAATCGCGATTGATTATCGATCGTAAGCACTTCGAATCAATGCAGAAAATGATCCATTGTAAGTTCTTTATTGATTTTGGGTGTATTTTAGTTGCTTTGGGTGGGAACTGCTGTAAATTCTCATCAGGCATTTGGCGATTGGTGCTCAGCCCGCCGGCTAAGTAGACATAGTTCGCGGTCGCCGTGTGCTTATCTTCTGCCATGCCAAATCGCACTTGGGACATTAAAACTCATTGAAATTGTTTACAGGAACATATTTTAAAGCGTTTTTCATTAATTTCCATCGATTTTCCGACAGTTTCATGAAATTTTATGGGTTTTTCGTGAAAATTTGTCTTCGCGTGTTATCGATCGTCATCGATTGCAAACGAACACGACATCGGCTGTCTTATCGTCCGCCTCGGTCTCTTCTCGATTGTTCGCTGGCAAGACCGCAAGTGCTCCGCTAATTTATGCAATTATTTAATTAATCGCGAGTGAAATAAAACAAACAAATGGTCAAAACGAAAGCAAACATCATCGTTCGTAAGAATTTCATTATATTTTAGTCGGGGCGCGTCGATTTCTTGTTTAAATCTGCAGATTAAAGCGACCATGGTGAGTTCGAGCCGAGCATCGGTTGCAGCTCGCCGGGTTGCAGCACAGCCATCTTGTCATTTTCGTTCAACTCAATCAATTCATTTATTTTCGCGATTTTTTCAATTTATATCAACTAATTAACAATTAAAACGGCATTAAATCGATTGTCAACATTATTTTTCTCAGTATTATCTTATAATTCCTGCGTAATATTGTTGATTCGTCGAAATCTGAATTTGAAAGGTAGCGTCGGTTGAAAATCATGAGTTTAAATCAATTTATCGGGTAAATAGTGAAACCATTGAACATTTTCAGACAGTTTTTTCACCAAGGTGATGAGAATCTTGCTTTTTAGTCGAGATTAATTAAAAAACAAACAATAATATCAACATTTTCGACTAATTTTCCGGATTTTTTGCTTTAGGTTTATCTTTCGAAGTCTAAGCTGCTGTACATCGATCTTCTTGGCGTTTTTGAAGTAGACGAACAGTTTTTCAAGAACTTTCTACTTATTCGACCTAAAGGTAAACAAATCAATAGAATTTTTCTTTTGGCTCTGACATTTTATCATTAGTTCTCGTTTCCTGATCGTTATTGCAGAGTCTATCGATTTCTGAACCGGTGTGGTGTGGATCATCAGACTGATGGGTTTCTGGAGGTGGAGCGGTTGCTCAATGAATGATTCTGCACAACTAGATAGCTGTAAATAGGTTTGTGCCGTTTGAAATAGTTTGGAAATTTTATTTTTTAATTTTTGTTTTCTTGCATTTGCAGCTTAACCCGCGTTTTGTTCGGTTTGCAAGTATTAATTCGTTTAAAATCACAGCTTCCTTCGAGTCTGAAAAAGACAGGAAGCTTCGCGTCTGTCTCAAACTTGCTCGCGTTAACAATCGGCTAGTTAACTCGATTGTGGATTGTGCCTGGGTCCCTTTCACCTGTTAGAGTTAGGGCAGTACGTATTTCTATCGACAATTAACAAGTCACTTAAACAATTTGCCAACCATCGAGTGCGCGTCGCGTAAATATTAAAGTATCTCATGTGTCATGGTAC
>JARJDT010009883.1:0-11929 GCA_030264655.1 Leptusa sp. GC000079
CCACACTAGGCCCGAGCACCGAGAGTTGCCTAGGACGACTAGGCAACCCAAAGGCTCCGCCACAATATAAACAATGCTACAAGCCAATGGTGAACAATTTGAACAACATTTTTAAGCGGGCAACATGCAAACCGTGCATTTAACGTAGAAATAAAGTATTTTATCTTCAATGGGCCGAGAAGTAGGCACTTTTAAGGGGCAATGACAGCAACTGAACTTGCATTTCAATGCGAACTACTTTTTCGACTAGGCAGAAGTACTTTTACTTTTGCTGACTAGGCAGAAGTGTTTCTATTATAAACTACGTTACGTCGCTGCTGCCAGGATTCGAACACCGGCCACTTGGGTGACAAGCGGCCGCCGCTAGCACTGCGCTACGCAGGTCTCATCAGCAAATGTCCTAACTGATATATATATTTTCACATATTTATATTCAATTTTAAGAATTTTAGGATTTTAATTGTTTTCTTAATTAGATTGAAGATAAAATAGTATTTAATGCTCGGCCAAAACTGTAATTTCAATACCTTCTATTGTTGCCTCGCATTGGGGACTCGCTCCGCTCGTCCACAACAATGCTCTGCAACAATCTAAGGGCGCCATTGAAATGAAATTTTTACGCCTTGCATAAAAATGTACTATTTTATTCGTAGTCATTATTTTAAATGATTTATTGTTGGTTTCAATTTCAAAGCTTTTGTTTTAAACAGAAATGTACGTTCATTTGGGGTTGTTATTTCCAGATTACGTGTACTTTGAGACGTCCTCGACGTCTCCGTACCAGATTCGAAGAATCGAAGAGCTGAACAAGACGGCGTCGGGAAATGTCGAAGCGAAAGTGATGTGCTTCTATCGACGACGAGATTTGCCGAACCAGTTGATTCAGCTAGCTGATAAACACCAATGTAAGTAGAACATGAAGGAATCGCTCATGTTTATCTGAGTATTTTGTTTCCAACGTTTTGTATTAGTTTTAAATTAGTTTCGTTGTGCCTTCAAATATTTGTAAAATCTGCAATTTTAAAAGTTTATAAATTGTGGGTTATATGAATGAACTTAGTGAGCAAAAATTTGGGACACGTGTGGGATGCTCACTTTACATTCAATTGATCACACGTTCTCATTTTTCAATCGGTTATACCACCCCTATCTGAATCTGTTATTCTGTTGTGATGTGTGCACATTCAGGCACGGCATATCCACATAGTATAGCAATGCCTTTTTGAGGTAGGTCGTCGTTTATCATGTTTCGGCAACCCTCCAAATCCGTGCAATGTTCAGCCTTCAGGTTCAGGTTCAAGCTAAAGCCTTGAATGTGCTGAGCACTGAGCTTTTCAGGCGGTTATAGCTGAAAACGTTGCGCTTGTCTATGCATCATCTTTACATTTGCTTTCAGCATCAACGACGGCACTTTCGGGCACTTTCTTGAGTGTAATGTGAGGCAGTGTTATAGCCTTCGGCCCACATGAGAGTAGCAAGGAGTAGTTCACGCGTGTAAACATGACATTCGTACCATTTCCACATTCTTACATGACTGACTTACATCTATATCATACATCAACACTTTATACAATAACTAGTACTATTCAAATTATATTGAATTCAAAAGGAAGGGGGAAACATTTAAATGAAATGCGTGTTAGTTGTTGGTAACTTTGGTAAGGGTGGCACTTTTCACTTTTCGGCGAGCTCCATCCACAGCCACCCCGAACCCAAAGAGTCTTGATTGAACGATCGATACTTCCCGAGTGCCAGTGGAGAGAACGTGGAACCTGTCCCGTCCTCGTTTCGCGTATCGCTTGCTATGCATGGATACCTAACATACGAATGTGAAATGTGCAAATGCTAGCTACCTGTCTGGTCGACACCGACACCGCCTCAGCATCACAGCATCAGTTGCTCATCTCGCGGTTCTTCATTCGGATTTGTAGAAGCAGAACAATCTCAATGAGCATTACCAAAAATGTCTCAATTCTTCTCGTTTTCATCATACCTATGCTATATTTTTCTTTAGTCTTTAAAATAGCAATTGATTATGTAAGTACTTAGGACGTGTAGGTACAGTGCATACTCATGTTCATTAAAATCTTGTATCAATGCAAATAGTCAAATTGCCTATTTAATTATTAACACGCGTGAACACACAAGCCTTTTAGTCTCTAGCCACTTAGCCATGCATTTCTTCATTTGTGCTTGCACTCATCGCCATTGGACTCGTCAGCCTACTTGATTCTGACTACTGTAGCTGAATGTGCATGTGTATGTTGGACGTGTGTTTCGCGAAATCTTTGCCGTTGCTGTACACACCCTCCTCCTTCTAATATATACTCCTGATCAGTGGCCCCCCGGTCGCTATGACAACTCCTCGCAGTGTGGTAGAACTGTAGATGCGGCTGTGCGGATGGTACGGGTACAGCTAGGCGTTCGTTCTTTCCGCGCGACTGTACTTTTATAATTACACGCAAAAACTGGACGAACACTGGACGTGGACAAACCGAATAGGCATTCATACCAGCCTAGTGGCGTACCTATGCCATCTATTGCTAGTGCCCGTCTGTCCTAGGCCGTATATGCATGCATCACATTTCAGTGTAACACGTAACAAATACCGAATTGTGCGGTTGCATTGAATGTATTATCTTCTATGATCGTTGTTGTTCATATTTCATGTATTTAAATATTGGCATGCATACATTTATATCATTCGTCTCCGATTCGAACTTTTTGTTTATAATGATTAAGTTTGGGATGTAACAACATTTGATAATTAATTGGATTTGCAGGCATGCGTTAGCATTCAACTAAAATTCACAAGTATCAAAATTATAGTGATTTATTGTAATCAAACATTAAACTTTTAATTTGTTATTCAAGAGTTTTCTGGTGGTTTTGTGCGTTGTTCATAATTCTTAGGTTTGTGTTGATAAGATTGATTGAACCTTAGGATTGAACATCAATTATTTTTTGTGTTCACTTCAAAAGTGGATATGTCAAATTTAAGATTGTTGCCATAGATCTTAAATAGATGAGATTAGACTAATAAAGACTTTAGATTAGAAATTTAGAAGACTATGCGATCTCAAACATGGAATGAGACATTAACGATTCCTGGCGTTCTGCGTTTAATAACGCGATCTTATAATAGTATTTGATTTTTTTTAAAATTTGAAATAGTATTTTAACAATAATGCAACACGATAGATACCAAGATAGATACTAATTTTGCAGATAGGTTAGGTCCTTGGTCAGTATTCCATTTAACATGGGAACTTGCGGCACCTCCTTGCTGCCATCTTTAATTCATTCATTATTCAATTTCTCAACTATTTAAGCGAGAGACTTGTAATGTAAAAATGAGTCGGGCCGACCCGCAACTTTTCGACCTTAAGGTCGAAAAGTTACGTGTCTTGCCCTCTGGGAGTTCGGCGCTTCGCGCCTCACGGGGGGACAAAGTTCATGCGAGTTGAGCCCTACGTGAGGTACAGTCGGTATTGTCCGTGTATTGTCCGTGACAATAAAAAAGTTGCGTGTCTTGCCCTCCGGGAGTTCGGCGCTTCGCGCCTAACGGGTGGGAAAATTCGCCACTCCGTGCTTCACATGCGAGTGTGGCCCTGCCCGTTTAAAAATTTTCTCTAATCACAATTAAATATGTCCCAAAATATTAATTGAATTGAATCACCGTAAGGCCTACTCACTTTTGCCTTGTTTTTGTTGCTATGTTTGTTTGCAATAGCAGCTCAAGAATTATCGAAATTTTCAAATACTTAAGAAACTATGCATCTTATGCAAAAAGTGTATATGACAAAAGTTGTGAGGAATCAAATTCTGCATCAGAATGTTTATAGATATATTTTGCGTAGAGTGAGAATTTATCCAGTTATTCCAGGTATTCCAATTTTAAACTTAAAATAATTTTTTTTTTTAAGGTTAGTTACCGACCGATTTGACCGAAAATTGAATCAGTTCTATTCCTAATATGTTTAAGTTTAAGTAGCTTAAGTTTAAAATTTGGTGCCTCTATCTTCAATAGTTTAGACGCTATCGTGCTTACAAAAAAAGGATACATACGCACATACGGTCATTTTTTAAAAACCACTTTTTTGGATTCAGGGGACCTTAATTCATGAAGATCCATTAAAACCTCGATATCAAAATTCAGCACCAATCCGATACTTTTCTTCTCTTAGTCGAAAAGTAAAAAGTTAAAAGTTTTTTCAGAGAAATAACTGTCATAAACGATATAATGATTAAAATGAGTTTGTTTTTCATTTTCTGATTCCGTTTTGAATAATCTCGCTATTAAACCAGATCTTGAAAATGTTCGAATTAACGAGTTACGAGATTGGCAATTTTGCCTTATACCAAACATATTTGTCTTTTACAGAAGTATTTGTGAAAAAATATATTTATGAAAAATGGGGAACAGACCAATAAAATAACTCCACTGCTATGAAATCATTAGAACGGCGAGGCATTTTTTTCTTGTGATATTTGGTTTTTAAAGCATTGTTGTAACTGAAATAAAATTGGTTTGGTTCGCCACACGACTTCGTGGTCTTATCCAAGCAATAATTAGATTTTCATATTTCTAAGCCACAAAGTCGGGTGGTGATCCACCAGGGATGTTGGAATGCATTGTTATACAATCTTATAACTGTATATTACATAACACGAGTTGTAAACAGGCTATTACACACGAATCGCAGCGTCGTGCGTTATTTCGCGAGTGTGTAATGCCTTTACAACTCACGTTATGTGTGATACTTTTCCTACGACCATTTCAAAATGTGATTTAATTCAAATTTTATTTTCAAGAATTATTGCTTTACGTCGTTAATTCTGTTAAGGTTATGTTTTTGTTTACAAACTCGATCGACGCAAGGCGCCCTCATACGGTAGCTGGTTACCATGGCAACGATCAAACCCGTGTGTAATATTGGGTTTACGGCACAGTTTTTAGTGCGTTATGTATGTGTTACTAGATGGGAGTAGGAAAAAATGTTTTAAATATCACTTATTACAAGCAAGTCGGAGAAGACCACTTAAACACAAGGCCCGATCACTGACGCCAGATGGCGGAAATAGTAGGTAGTTTTTCTAGTCGGTCAGTCCATTATTTGGTGTGAGTTGCCTAAACACAATGCCAAATAACGGACTGACTGCCTGTAGAAACTAACTCTACCTACCTGTTGAGAAAACACCTGTAGGATAAATTGTTATGGTTGCCATGGATACGACTACAGCATTCAATACTAATACTTGCTCGGGATCATACTAGTTATAAGTTTCAAGTGTATATCATAGGGAACCCATGTCTCGTATCAAAATTCTATTTAAATAAGAGACGTATTTATCGAGTGTTTAAAAGTGCAACATTGGTGGCCTATAGTTATTGTTGGCTATCGCCAGGAGAAATGTCAATTGCTCTCCAAATATGTAAGAGTACCTTAAAGCCTTGTATCCATTACGCGCGGCATTCGATCAAACATTGATACGCGTTGCAGCCGCGCGAAGTGGATACCATGCTGCCGCGGGCGGCTGAGCAAACTTTGCGGCGCGCGAACTTTGTCGGTCTTTTGGCGCGCGGCAAAGGAGTCTCACCGCCAGCCGCGCGAGCAATTGAGACGGTTTTAATCCCCGTTCGTATGTTTTACCCATCTCCATGCATTGTACCTCAAATCTTCCATCAATCGTAAATATTTATTTATTTATTGATGCCGTTTCATAGTATTGTTTGATCCACAATCACGCTTTTCGTTTGGTTTTATCTTTAGTGATAACTCGATTCATTACTATAAACGTTGCAGCAACTTGTGTACGTGCGTGGTCCATAGCGAACACTGGATCACAGATCACTGGATCAGTTTACACGCGCGGCAGCCGCGCTTGCCAAATTTTGAGCAGCGAAGCTGCCTCGCGAACAGATTTGCTCGCACGAACATGGCTCGCGCGACAGTCGCGTGTAGTCGATACTAAGCTTTATACGATTTGGAAATGTTGGATATTTCACACGTATGTTCTACGGGAGAATAGTCTACTTACTATTCGTGATGTCACATATTGCTTCTCTAGAAGATCAATGTCGTAAGTGACATTTTAAAATGTTCTGTTTTGAATTCGGAAGTTATGCAGAACCGTAGGTATTTTTTAATAATGATTTGACGATTAAAAATCATATAATTTTTTTGATTTAATATATATTCTACCAACGATTTTGACCGTCTCAAGACTGAATATTGATTAAAATAATAAAATGTTATTTAGAGGAGCCCACATTGGGGGACTCTAAAATTGTAATTTTTTTAACAGTTTCTTTTTATGCCTCGTACATACGTACACTAATAATCAAAAGTTTTGGAAAAATTTCGGCCATAAAAATTTCCGAGTTCGACCTTACTTCAATAAAACCCTCAAGACGTTAAGGCTCAACATTGCTTGAAAATATCGTTCAAGTGTGCCAGTACTTATGATCAATAGTGTACATGCGTTATAAAAATTAGTGTGGGTACTACAGAAATTGTTGCAATGCAAAGGAAGTGCAGAAAATACAGAATTAAAAGAGATCTTTGATAAATATTTCCAATTTGGGATACAAAGTGTTTCAGCTGAAACGCCCTCCTAGAACATTAAGAAACTCCTGATTATCTGAGCGGAATAGCCTGCAATAATAATTCAATAACAAATAAATAAAGCACAGAGTCATGTTTTTTAGCATCTACAAAATGTTGGATGCTAACATTGACACAACTTGTTTTTAATTAATTTTTCGGAAGAAACTTTCAGGATCAATAAGCGAATTAGAAATGTCATAATAGCCACGTGAACCGTTTGCTATTATTGCTCTTTTTAGAAAACACCGAGGAAAACACTGAGCAGAGCAACATTGGCAGATGGGTCACGTGGGTATTATGGCTTTTCTAATTCTCTGCATTTGCATTCAACCTCTAAATAGACCCACGACATCAAAAAAGTCACCTTGCAGGAATATTTAAAAACAAAAATACATATTCTTGCAAAACAGTTACGCCACATCAAATTACAACTATTAGGTGTTTGGAGTAATAATCTTGGTATATTAAATGTATTAATAGACAGATTTGTATGTATACAGGGTGATTCAGACTGAGAGGCGCATACTGAAATGCAATTCTTGAAATTAAATTCAAAGAACAAAAATTTCCGAAATTGTTCTTCGTTTCCGAGATATTCACGTTCAAAGTTTGCGACTCATTGTTTTAATACGGTCAAAGTATTCTTCTTTTTCTTTGCAAGTGGGCTTTGCTTTCAAGGAAACAAATATTATTGTTGATTATTGATTGTCATTATTAGTACTGTCAGTTACTAGTTTTATAATCAAGTTAAAAAACTATAGGGCGCTGCAAGCAGCCAAGGACCAATAATAAACCGCAAGAAGAAGAAGAAGTTATAAAACATTTCAATATATTTTCAAATGAAAAGATTTTAGATCTATATTAATGACTAACAACATTTTAATTGATAAAGGGTTCTAATAAATCTTCGAACATGCCACCATTCACATCGACACAAGGTCTACTACGTAACAATAAGGAATTGTATTTGTAAATCGCTGCAACATCAGCGGTATTTTGAATTTCTTGAATATCATTCATTATTCGTTCTTCTAGTTGATAAACATTAATTTCATTACTAAACTGCATTACTTTCAGTACCAAAGTAACTTAAATAACAAACTCCGGAATTATTTTAGTGAAAATTATTACGACGATTTTTAAATAACAAGATTCTTATCCTAAGTTAGTACTATAAGTTTCTCAGGTGAAAACAATTCTTTGGATTGTTAAGACAATTGTTATCTCAAAATTTTCTCTGTATCGGGGCGAATACCAACAAATAAAAATTGTCAATATATCTTCAGAATTGCATTCTCGGAAGTAAAGCTTTCTTGGTAAGAAAAATGAGAATACTAGGATCGGATTACAAAATGTGATAGTAAACTTTGAACTAGAATATGTCGGAAACGAATGTTCATTTTGGGAAATTTTGTTCTTTGATATAGTATGTTTAGAATCTAATTTTAAGTATGGCATTTCATTATTTGCTTGCCCGTCTGAATCACCCTGTATAAATTTTACTACTATTTTACGTTTTTCCCTAGAAGTGGAAATTTCGCCAATTTAATTTTTTCTTCTATCTGTAAATACTAAAGAAAAACAAGCTTCTATTATGACGTTTTAAATTAAACCGGAAACGGAAGTACTTCTCATTAAACTGAAAATTACGTGCGTTGTATGCAATTATTAAATATTAAAAATTTTACGTGTACCGATGTTTATCACATTTTTTCTCTCTCTAAATGACAGAATTCAAATGAATATTATATAATTCTGAGGTTTCTTTGTGATTGTCGGGCGACACAAACACAAAGAGTCAGAAACTCTTAACAGGCGTCGGTTCGTTTTGATGAGGTTGAGGTGGGCGTCCCGGATAGGGTGGAAGGAGGTTGGTGTTAGTACCGGCGGTGGCGGGCTCGGATATGTTTGAATGCTTTTTGGGGGTTTGTGCGGAGGTGGCATCGCATACATATGTACCGATCCCGGATTCGTCTTGCCACCCTCTATGCTGCCATCCCGTTTGTCACTCCGTACACCGTTCGCCGCACCAACACCAAACTTTTATCGCCCAGCCCCGGCCACCCATCTCATCCTGTAGTCCGCGTGACCCCGCTTCCCCAGCCCCCCAAATCCCCTTCTTCGTCCCCGTACACAGATCGATATCCATGAGGCGCGCGATAAGCGCCAGCACAATTTGTATGTATAGCGTTGATGCGAACTCGAAAGAAGCGCGCAAAACCATACCAACTAATTTTCAATTTAGCAATGCACTTTTTATCCATAAGAATTTAGTTTATGAATAATATTATTTATAGGTGCCTTAGACGAATCCAGTGGAGCAAGTCCAGCTAGTGATTCAATAAGTAATGAGAACGGTATGTCGCCAAAGCATCGTCATCAAATGAAGCATCGCGAACTGTTTCTGTCGCGCCAAGTGGAGACGCTACCAGCGACACACATCCGCGGCAAGTGTTCGGTAACGCTCTTCAACGAAACCGAATCACTTCAGTCATACCTGAACAAAGATGATATGTTCTTCTATTGCTTAGTGTTCGATCCGACGCAGAAGACATTGCTAGCCGACAAGGGCGAAATACGTGTCGGTAATCGGTATCAAAGTGATATGACGACAATTTTAAAGGAGGGCGATAGTGACGGCCGGAATTTGGAAGAGCTCGAAACGCTCGTATGGACACCCGAACATGAGCTCTCGGACAGACAAATCGATCAGTTTTTAGTTGTGTCGCGTTCGGTGGGCACCTTTGCCAGAGCGTTGGATTGTAGTTCTAGTGTTAAACAACCCTCATTGCACATGTCGGCGGCAGCGGCGAGCCGCGACATTACCTTGTTCCACGCGATGGACACGCTGCACAAGCACACGTATGATTTATCGAAAGCGCTCAGCTCGCTGGTGCCGAGCAGCGGGCCGGTGCTATGTCGCGACGAAATGGAGGAATGGAGCGCGTCCGAAGCGAACCTCTTCGAGGAAGCGCTCGACAAGTACGGCAAGGACTTTAATGATATACGTCAAGACTTCCTACCTTGGAAAACGCTCAAAAACATCATTGAGTACTACTATATGTGGAAGACAACGGATCGATACGTGCAGCAGAAACGTGTGAAAGCGGTCGAGGCCGAATCCAAACTGAAACAAGTCTACATTCCTAATTAGTAAGTTATGACAGTTTGTTATTAATTAAGTAAACACTAATTTGAAAATGTGTTTGTTTACAGTAATAAACCAAATCCAGCAGCGCTCAGCACTAACAAAAGCGTCGTCAACGGAAATAGCAATGGCAATTCAGATCCTGCCATTTCGCTGGGCGGCAAGTGTTGCGAGTCCTGCAATGTGACCGTATCCAGTCAATGGTACGCGTGGGGCCCGACACAGACGCAATGCCGCGTGTGCCAGACATGCTGGCAGTACTGGAAGCGGTACGGCGGCTTGAAAATTCCGTCGCGTTACAGCGACTGCGAGTTCGATCTTACCAAAAAGAAGTCTGGTAGCGATAATGAAGAAGAGAAAATGACGTCGGCGTTGTCGCATCGGCCGCATCGCTGTAACATCAACGGCTGCGGCAAAGAGTTCAAATTGAAAGCGCATCTTGCTAAGCATTACGCGACCGCGCATGGCATTATGGTGCGGTCCGGTTCGCCGCGACCTATCATGAAAACCCGCACTGCCTTTTATCTCTGCACGACGCCGATTACGCGTATCTCCCGGCGATTATGTCGGGCGATTATGCGACCGCGGCATGCGACACGTGCTCCCTTCTTTGCGATCAATATACAGGCAGTCAAACAAGAGTGCAGCATTCAAATGATGGGGAAGTCGATGCAGGAATTGAAACAACTCCTAATTTACAAGAAGAAGGATCGAGGCAGTGTCACATTGATTGCCAATCGGTTGGGTACGCCGATGGGACCGACACCGCAATGGCTCATTCTCACCAAGAAGGAAGATTTGCCTAAACCTGAGAAAGTTGCATATCCTAAGCCTCCTAAAGCGGCCGATGGTAGCTTACTCTATGAGCGTGTTCCCAATAAGCCAGAGGCCGAGAAAATTCCGTTAAATAATATGTCGCCTTCGTTGAAACGGCGCGCAGCTTATGATGAGATGAATGGAGGAGCTGATAGTAAGTGATCTTGTTTATTTAGTTCAAAATGACATAATCCTATTGTACTCTTAATTTTTCAATGTAATAAATTTTGTTTTTTTGTCCCTACTGGCTTCTATTCTGATTTGGATTGGGACGATGGTAAGTTAATTGCCACAACTCCGTTCGATTAAGAATTGTCATGGGTATGAATGATGTACCAATGATTAATCTCTTTTTTTTTCGATACATTTTTAGGACCAATGCTCACTAATCCACCAGCGAAACGGCTTTCCAAAGACCAACTGCCAATGGGAATCCAGCGCCCCATACAAGAACCTATGGCGCCGATCGTTGCCAATATACCTGCCGCGCAATCACTACCACGACACGTTTCGCTCATCAACGGTAAGCCGCGGATTGCACAGATGACGCGGAGCGGGTCCGGTCGCAAACAAGTCATTAGTTGGATGGACGCACCAGACGATTTGTATTTTAGAGCTACAGATAATAGCAAGTACGTTCTTTTCATAACCAAAAATAAATATTTGTTGATTTTTGCTGTCTTGTTTTGATAGAAAAATGCGCAAACAAATCAATTCGACAGAGCTGCGAAGAATCGCGCGAAAACCATGGCGCGTCGTCCGTTCGAAGGAAGAACCACAGGTTGTCGTCCTGGATTAAAGAGGGAAAGCTGCTAGTTGGCATCCACAATGGAAGGAAAGGAACAGAGCACAAATAAATACACAATTGAATTGAACACTTACAAAGTGCGGTTTCAGTGCGTGAAACGATTTACTAAAACTTAATTAGATGAACGCAGTCGCAGACAAAACCAAAAAGCAAAGAAAATAACACAAAAATTAAGCAAGCAAAGCAACAGAAATACTTCTTTCTACCTCCGATTTCAATTGTTTTTCTAATCTAATCATTGCATATTTACATTTATATTTTACACATGCATATTTAGGGTGAGTTCCGATATTCACCGCTGGTTAACCGTAAACAACCGTTTGCTGTTTGACAGCGGTTAACGTTTGGTTGTTGAAAATTCCGGTCCACTTCGGAACGAAAACGATGTAAACGGCGGCACGATTCAAAATTACTATATTCCGCCATTGCTAACCGGTAACGACCGGCCTCAGACCTCGGTCGTTTCGGTGACAGCGAATCAACCGATTTTTCAGTAACCGCGTTCCAAAAGCAACCATTTTTTTCAGCAACCGATGTTCAACCGGA
>JARJDT010009996.1:0-11131 GCA_030264655.1 Leptusa sp. GC000079
ACCATTTAGCCAATGTCGCAGATTCATTTTGAATGTATTTTTGCCGAAAATCTAATTAATTCAAGAAGCTATAATTCTGAAAGTCCAAATAGAAAGTGATGCAATCCATTTATACCCAAAATAAAATATTTAATAATATGTGACAATTCCTTAATGTAACATTTTCACAGCTTTCTGGTTTCTTCCACAAAAAACTTAAGAACTTTATAAAATGCTTCTAATATAAAAGGAAATTATACGAAACCAATAATTAAATCGGAAAACGAATTGAAACAAACAGTTATTAAGAAACTAATTACCGCGGAATTTCATGAAATTTTAAACATAGAACACTTTTAATTTCTCATCCGTCTCAAACGACCAATTTTAAAAATAAATACATTTTCTTTCGGTTTTTTCTTAAAAATACATTCATAAAAGAAATTACGAACAAACGTGCAAGAATAAATTGTTAAGTTTGTACTTACCGGTTTTGTATTATAATTTTGAATACCTACCATTCACTTTATTTAAAATAAACAAATTATCAGAGGATTGTGATTGTCGAGAAGGCATCTACTGGGTGTAGTGAATAAATCAAATGGAATCTTAAGTCAAATAACACATTCCTATATTTTTACCTGAGATTACTCATCTAACCATGCGTTTTTATCAGCTTATTCATCAATTTTCAATTTTAATCATTTAAATTTAATTATTAAAAATATCATATACCTATAATAATCATATATCGTATGAATAAGATTAGAAATTGCAATCAGAATCAATCAATTAGAGTTTTCTTTTCCATCATTCCGCTTTCCATGAGTAACACTGTATGTTTGCTTTGCATTCTTCTTGTCAACTCAACTAGCTCTAAAATCTAGGTGATTCTTAATGTTAAATTATGTATATTGCGTCGTTATAATTGATAAATTAATTAATATTTTCGTAATGCATATTAGTTCATAGTCTTAAATATTTCATATTCATATCTTTATCTGTAGCTTAGCGATTAGCTTAAATTTAGTTAGATATAAGTTTAGATTGAAAACTAAACACACCAACTTTAAGCTAAGTGAACTCAATAATTCTAATTGTTTCATTTCATTTCTCTTCTATTAAGTGATTGACTGATATCGATAAATGATCGCGACTGATTTGATTTTGAATGAAATTTCGCGTTTATCGTATTGCGCGGTTTCAGTCTTGAATGAATTTGAATAGATCATTTGAAATGTGTGTAAAGTGAATGCGTGACATGCGTGTGGTCGCTCGATTCGCGCCGACAGACACTACGACAACATTTCGTTCCAATTGTCGTTATTCGATGAATTGCTGCTCGACGACGTCGACACTGGAAACAGAACGGCATTTGGTCTAGGCTATCGGTGTGTTAATGTCAAGTAGTACATACAATAATAACTACGTCGAAAAATATACACAAATGTTACAAATAAAAATCGAAAAAAATCATTCAATAAAATAAGGTACATTTCATATTCTCAGTTATAAGTTGTTATAATTAATAAATGTTATAATTTCATTTTTTTCAAGTTTACGCTTCGTTATTTTCGCTTATAAGTTAAATTTAAATATAAAATAAGTCCCAATAGGTTTTCATAAATATAATTCGACTTGTTTCGCTTTCGGTTGTTCGTTTTTGCCAGTTCAAGATGAGATGTATCACAATGTAATCATAATGGCTAATCGTAATCGCATTCAATGTACGTATAACTGTGGACTTTGTAATTGTATCAGGACAAGGTGCGTCGATTGCCGCGTCGCCTTTTCGGCCTTTTGCGCTCCTGTGCGTCCCCACGATACACGGAGGAAGGTGTGTGAACCTGTGCAAGCTCATTACCTGATCTAGACTTCAGCACGTACTCCTTGGGGCCCCACAGACGTATCGAGCAGTCGTCCGACACTGAGACGAGCATATGCGGATAGACAGGGTTCCACGAGACGCAATTGACAGTGCGTGTATGCCCGCTGAGTGTCGCCAGCGGCTGCTCATTGCGCACATGCCAAATATACACCTTAACAAACCAACAGGTAGAATAAAATGCACACCAACCAACCAGTGAACGTCAAACATCTTACTTGATTGTCTTCACTGCCACTCGCAACGAAGTCTTGATTAGCGCCGCCGAAAGTCGAGTAGATGGTAAAATGGCCTTGGGTGACGCCTTGAAAGCGCCGCACTAAGCACTTATCTTTGAGATCCCAGAGGTGAACACCTTGTGTGGCGACGTTCACTAGCGCCAAGCGGTCGCTCTTGTCCACAGTGAACGTCATTATCGGATGATCTTCCTGTAAACTACAAACCGCCCTTCAATTCAAACTCATGCCAACAATTCGGACCTAGTTTCAAAGCTACTAACATGTGCTGATCGCTTGGTTCCTCTAACACGTAGCTGCGAATCCTGTGATGTGTGTCGGAGGCGAGAACTGTTTTGCCGTCGCTGCGACACCACAAGCCGTTCACGCGCACGCATTCCATTGTGTCGAGTACATTGCCTTCGAGATCGCATTGATAGAAATGTCCGCGGACACCGCCAACCTTCGAAAACGGCAAAACATGAACATTTCTAGATTAACTGCTTCTTGCAAAAAGCTTACAACAAATTTATTGCTGTCCTTGTGCCAGGCGCAACAAGTAAGGACGTCTTCCTGTGATTGGGTGACTTTCAGACACTTTTCGTTCTCCATGTTCCATAACCAGACATCCGGACTTTCTTCCGAGCCGCAAACTAACAAATGTTTCGAGTCAGGACTCCAGGATAGGAAGGCAGCGCCGTAAGTATGCCCGTCGAGCTTCCCTTTGGGCGTTAAACTGCACGTGTCGGGATGCACGTCCCATATGTAGACGTTGGTATCCTTGGAACCAGTCGCTAATTGCTTGCCATTCGGGGAAAACTGACAAAACCAGACTTCGTCACAATGATCGTAGAGGACTTGGACGGTGTGCATTGGAAAGGTGTCCTTTGAGCAGGCGTGGTCCAGGAGAAGACTTGCGTTGTCGAGCGCAGGGCCTTGGATCGTGTTGTGGTACTGGCAGCGCGTTGTTTGCAATTCAAGGGCTTGGTTTAAGAGGACATGGAGACGCGATGGCGGCAACATTATATTTGCAGGCAAATACCTTTGCAGTTTGTCCATTAAAGTGCTGCGCGATTTGTCACCTTTACCTTCCCTGTAATTCCCCATAAAACACATTGAAATCATAGGACATAAGATTAGTAGGGCAATAAGTACCAATTTGTTCGGGCTAAAAGTTCGTCAGTACTCGAACACATCATAAAACTCGATAGTTGATGAACACGTGCGGTGTTATGTTGCAAGGGCGTTAATTCATTTCGTAGAACATGTAACGCGTCTAGAACTCGGCCGTCTTCCAAGAATTCCAAATATTTTTGTTCCAACAATAAAAATTTCATTTCCTACAAACATCAAATAATCTCAAAACTACTCCAAAAAGTATTTTTTTAAATACTAAAATAACTGAAAAATTTAAATTCTTTGTTCAACATTGCATGGTAAAAATAGACGTCGTTGGTTAATAAATCGACTGAAATCTACTCAAAACTTTTTAAAATTTCAAATAATTTAAAAAAATAAATATTGAAATAGAGGTTTTTGAGTAGTAGTATTGGTTGGTTACATTTTGGTCAAACATCTCTTCTACAAATTTGGTTGGTTAGTAAATCAGGTAACCAACAATCAACCAAATGTCACACAAAAACGCCTAATAAAATAAATAAGTTATGTTGCTAGACAACCAAAGACGCATTCTCAGAGCAACAATAAATCAGTTTAAGTTTGAAGTAAATAGAAATGAAGGTGAACTTACAACCAAGTTGTCTGATTGTCCAAGTAAGCTTTTCAATTCTTGCAAATCATGGTCAGCTTTGCTCCAATCTCCATCCATAATGTGCCTCCTGAATTCAGCAGCAGCAGGATGGTCCAATCTGCATCCAGATTCGCTCATAAGCGAATCAGCAGTACGGCTGCAAAAATTCAAAAAAAAAGTTAAACCGATACTGGTGGTCCTTTGATCTCAATAGTTAGTTTACCTAAGACCTTCATTCTTCAAGTATTGCCCAATCAATCTAATAATATCTTGACTGGTCTGACTAAGTGTTGAGACACTGCCATTGTTGGACGAGGAGTTCGACGACGTGCTGTTGCTCTTGTCGATCTCCTGTCCGTGCCCGTTCTCGGAGCCATTGCTGGTGGATGCCCCGTTCTGAACGCAGCCGTTGCTCGTCATCTTACTCTCGTTCGACGTTGGCGACGACTCACTGTTGTTGCTATTGTCAATGCGGGACTTCTTGCGAGGCGGAGAACCACCTTCGCCCCCCTCGTAAATACCAGCAGAGGCCAGAATTATTTTTGAAATGCACAAGGCGCACTCGATTGTGCGACAACACGACACAAAGAAAACAAAAATACGCAACAACAGTCGTTCGAACGTGTACACGATGAGCACAAGTCGCAGCAAATCGTCTATTACGTCACGAGTTCGCAAAGTCGTCGATTACTGCGATTGCAACTAGCTAGCACCACACCGAGTCGCCGAGCATAGACGCAGATTCGGATTGCTAATGTTCCTAACGCACGACCTGCGATTTGACCTGGCTCGCCAAAGAGCCACAGTCAAAAAACAACGAAAGCGTGTCAAATGGCGCATCAGTTATTACTTATTCGAAGTCGTTACACTCTACAATCAGGTACACAGAGTCATTGCGAATGTGATCTCGAGCGCAAAACCCGTACGAATTGATTGTCTAATGTCGACGAGAATAAGGGAGTGATAGGATAGAACAATTTGCGTCTATCCCATCTATTGCGAACGCACTCAACAACAAAGATCAGCTGAAGTCAAGGAACAGCTGTGCGAGTGCGTTTGACCTCGGAAACCTTTTGTTCCATCGCTACTTCCTACAACTACACGCGAAACTCGATGCACTTCTGTCACTGCGCCTAAACTCCTAATGCTAAGCGCAAGTCTAGTGCGCACAATAATAATCCTCGCTCTACTTCAAGACCCCTTTCAAAAAAATACATCCAATAAGAATCCTTTACCTATCATGGGGGCGCTGAAGGTCAACTTGTTAGGCAACCAACTATACTTTGATAAGGCGTTTTCGTGTGGCATTTGGCTACTGGTTTAACGAATTTAAATTGAAATCGCTTTATATTAAATTAAAATTGAACCAAAACAACTCAAAAACGTCCAATGTTGTCGGTAGCTTCTCAGTAGCTCGATTGTTGCTGTGACGTCATACTGGTGACTGCTGGTGACGTTACGAGAGTGTGACGTCATCAATTTGCCATTCGCGGTTGGTAGCTCAATGACGCACGAAAATGCTATGGATGAGCTACGAAGGCCTGGTTAAGTGCGTCAAAATTATTGTTTATTTCCGCTTGCGGTTATCATGGGCGTGGTAGTGACAACCAAACGACAGGTTGGTCTGTAGAAGTCAACGATAGTTCTGTCTATTTCTCTCAAATTACCGGTTAGTATTGGTTAGACTTTGGTGAATTTCGGACACTCTTTGCAACCAATGTTATGCAAACACGACTAGCCAGATTATAACTAACCAATACTACTTAAAAACGCCCTATCTGGTTACTTCTGGTCATACCAACCAATATAATTCAAAAACTCCTAACCTTAAACTAAATTATAACCGGAGTTGCTCGAAAACGCCTAAGCTAAGTAACATATATTTTGTTTGACAAATCAGCGAAAATGGCAGGCACAGGTCCAACAATACCAACGGATCCTTTGGAACTTCTTTCGCCGGACCCGACGCGCCTTGAGCCTTGGGTGAACCCTTACTGGGGTGGTGCGTTAACATCTTCAGTGCTATGGGCTGGCCTATTATTCACAAACTACGCGCTAAAGAAGCCAGTCTTCAGCAGTATGTTCCTAACCTATTATATAACTGCAAATTGTGCATTTCTTTACGTTCTTGCAGGCCTACATTTTCATGGATTGGTTCTTGGAGGTGGTTGGTTCATAGGTCAGTATTATGACAACATGCGGAAGGCCTATTTTGCTGAGAGGGATGCCATTTTCCGGCACTACATTCAATTGCACCCAGAGGATTTTCCGGTTGCTGGTAAGTGTTCCTCTATTCGTGTATATTGGGTTGCCTATCAACTGAAGAAAACTTCCGTAAAATTTTTTGAAATTTGATTTTCAGAAAGGAGAAAGTATTCAGAACTCCTTTTACCGTGGCATCCAGTTCGTTAATTCGTACGTATTATCCACCTATAGTCATAAATGTATAAATATAATAAAAATCAATTAAAATTCTCTGTTAATTTAACAAGTTTTATTTATTAATAATTTATTTTATTATTTTTATAACACTTGCTGCAACCAAACTAAAATTGAGCGCTTTCCATTCCTTTGATTCATTTGTTTCTTGTTTTAATCTTTTTTTAAGTTATAAAATTGATATGTTGACGGTCAGCCTTATTTACTTGTAAAACTATTACTTCCTAACATTATCAGGAACGTAGTTGTCTTTTCCGGGAATTCCCGTACCGGCGGCGTCTCCCAGCCATGGATACTCATTCGGACAGTCTGTACATGTCTCCAAATACCTCGTATCAGTAAAATTTACGCTTGGATTCTTAAAACTAAGCGCACACTTGTTATGATTACTGCAAGGCGTCGGCGGAATGTTCTCCTTGCGCTTATTGCAGTTCCACGCTTCGTAATTGTTCAGTTGGCTCAAACTTTTCGGGTCAGTCATCCATGTTAACGCCTGAGTGACAGTCACAAACCATACATCAGGCAAGGTTTGGGTCCAGTCAAGGAATTTGTGCAATCCTTGTTCTAATTCCTTGATAGAGAACCAATTTGTATGGAATGGCATCATGTAGGGCGCCTTGTTTTGCTCGTAATACCTGCTAAAGTCTTCCTGTAACCATTTAAACACATCATCTGCGTCGTGATTGTGCAGTACGCATTGATCTAAGTAAGGACAATGTCCTCCCTCGTAGTCCTCCACATAATGTGCATTCAGTGGCATTTCCCATATTCCCGGGAATGATTTGGTTGGACACGTGCCAGCTTTGCATTCGTGTGGGATCTTGTAATCGAGGGTGTATGGCCAGACAGGTTGGGCGGAAGGCGGTGCGCCGATGGAACTGTCGTAGATGAAGCCGAAATCTTCCATCATTTTGTATTGGGTGTTTCTTCCTGGTTTGAGGAACGGTGCGCGCATACCAACAACTTCACTTTTGGAGACATTTGAGAAGTGGCGCAGGATTTCTCGCATCCCGATCATTTCACCTACCCATTCTTCGTATCCTTTGTCTTGCAAGCCCATTTGTAATCTAATATTCAAATTTTCAATGTAGATTTTAATTCAGACAGGAAAAAACAATTAGTAAACTTACGAAATAGTTTCAGTTGCAATCTCATGACTTTCGCTCGCTAATTGTTGAATCATTTTGTAATTGCTGTATTCATGTGAGATGAAAAAGGTGCCTTTAACTTCGCATCCATTTGGATTTGTGTGTTTCTTATCGAAGACCTTTTTGTAATGTTCGTAATTATTCAAGTTAACTGCGCCATCAAAAGTTAAAAGAATCATTTGTGGAACCTACAAATACAAAAATTACAATTTAAATGTTGTAAAAATGCCATAAAAAACATACTTCATCAGCGTTAAATCCACCTGGAATACCTGTACCATCCTTTGAACAATAACAATAAGGAAGGACACATTCTGACAGGTCACATTTCTTCGCTAAATCTTGCGGAGATTCCGTACTTGGTGGCGGTGCTAATTATGTAAAAAAGAAATAATTAAAATTTACATTATACAAAGTTACTAGGGTAAATTTACTGCTCGGTAACGGCCCACATCGAGCCTCGTCCTTAAATGTACAATATTTGGCGAAGTCGTCGAAGTACAGCCCCGATGGACAACGATTCAGGTAAGGAAAGCCGTCGACGCACTGATAAAAGCGACGACATGTTGCTGGATCCGCGAAATTACCGTTGCCGACACCTTGTGGGCATTCAAATGTAACATCTTTTTTGTCGCTTGCAGTCGTCGCTCTTTGATTACTTTGCGTCGGTTGCTGTTGTGCTTTAGCTGTGCAAATAACAAAAATCTAGTAATAAGTCAAACAAGCATCCACTGATGGTGATGGCAATTCCTATAAAGTTCATATTTTTAAAGTTCAAAAACACACGAATCACAAAGCCTTGTGAAATTTGTCTCTGCCGGAATGTTATTTGTTGTTTGTTCACCGTCGCGATTCGTCTCTTGGTGCGTTCGACGATGAACTTTCTAAACGTTTCACGACGAATGAATCGAACGACAAAACAAATACATTAATATTAATTTATAAATGTTTGCCTCGAGTTTGGTAAAACCTTAACTAGCATTAATTTTATTGTAATAAACATAATTTCTAATTGTTTTGTAAAACAATAATAAATTAGATTTCTCAGAGTTGGCGCGCAAGAATCGTCAAGTAAAAGTGCATTTCGGGACGAGTCCCAGACCTTGAAACCAGTTGAATCTTCGAAACGCGCTTTTTTACTGCCCGTAGACAAGCCATAATCGAGGTTATTATAGAAAGTATTTTTTTTAATTGAACAAGAAATAAAAACTGAAAGAAACGATATCTTATCGTCTAACAATCTATACAGTAGTAATCAATTAACAAACTTGTGTGCGGCTATGTTATTCTAAACAGATAGCCAGTTTTGAAAGTAATTTATTGATAGTTAATGAAAATGTCATTAGAACTTCTTTTACTTCTTCGGATTTTTTGAAATTGAGCACCTTTTAAATATATCACAAATTATAAATGAATGAAATATCAAATAATCTAATGATTTATTTGTGAAATACTCAATAAAATTGTCCGGATTGTGTTTGTCTCTTGTGTAATCAACCTTTTAAATGGCGGAAATCGCGCAACGCACTTCAACATTTTCATTTTTCCCTCGTTCGTGCATATTAATATGCACGCTGCACGCACGCAGGCAAAGGAAAAAGACTAAAGACATGCATTTATTCAATGTTGATGCTATTCTTATGCTATAATATGTATTACATTAAACCGGCTTTTGCTACGACTCCGACATAAACTTTAAACGATTACAAATTACAAATGTTCCGTTTTGCTTTTGCGCGTTCTGCGTTCTCATCAACTTCTTTGAATCGACGTGAACATAATGTTAATAATCAAAGGTGTCACGTCTGGAATATCAAGAATTATATTTGCATGCTTTAACCTTGCTCCTTTAACCACTGCTTTAGCTATGAAATGTGAACTTTTGCTTAGGAATTTCGCGCATTTCTAACGCAGTCAACGCAACATTGCACTATGAAAAGATTTGCTTTATTTAGTTAGCTTAAGGCAAAAGTGAAAAGAAAATGAAAACATCATCAACAAGTGCGTAAAGCATCTCAACAAAATTTCGAACCTGTACGTAATTTCCGATTCCGATTTATTGAGCCGCTTTCATTCATTACAGTTAAAAGAAAAATGAAAGTTTACAACTCGGCAAAACTTTGGAACAATTTTTTCGCCATTTTAAATTTTAACTAACTTCATTCTAAATTAATTAAATTCTTGCTCATTGTTTGTTGCTTGATGAGCACATGAACGTTTTAAATTTAGGTAAATAGTTTAGTATCCACACTTACCTATTGCAATAATTAAGATGCACACGAGAAATGTCGCGGAACGTTGCGCGTCTGACACCACCATATCGTTGCTCGGTCGCGTATTCGACTGCCGCTTCGAAATGCGTACATGCAAGAAACGCAAAGAAACCGAAAGGAAAACGTCTTTCGTTCTCAGGTTCTTTGCTTCCATCTAGAAGCTATGCCCGAGCACGCTAAATATGTGCTAACAAACTTAAGTAGACGTTGCGCACTTTCGTTAAACATTTCAAGTTTGCTATCGTTCATTATTAAATTATTATTCGTGCACATTTACAAATTACACTATAAACCACAAACACAAGCATTCTAATCTAATTACTAATTTCACATTGCACTTTACCTTACATAATTTCAAGACATTATTTTATTAACGTACTTTAAAATAATGTTTGTAACTTTTGAACTGAAATCCCGCCATTAGTTCTTGCCCTCACAGTCAAAGTATAGGCAACTAAACATACATTCCGGGCCAAATAAAAGAGTAAGTTCCTGCGTTTCTCATGCATTTCGCTCATAATGAGCTCAGAACGCGAGAACGCTAATCGTTGCTTCATAAATATTTAATCAAGTGTATAATTTATTACGGTCTAATATTCTAATCTAACACTACATTTAAAATGAAATTAAATCCGTCTATCCCGTCTCTAATTCGAAGATAACCTCCAGTAAAAGAAGGGTTCTGGGAACGGCTCAACCGAAGTGCATAAAATTATAAAGAGCGATAAATCTGTCAAATGCAAGCGATTTAAATTAGTGCAGCATAATGGCGATGCAATTATCGAAATTGTTTCCTACAAAATCAACATTTATCGTGTTCGTTTTGTATATTACTCTATTTTCGATTCATGGTAAGTTCTTCTAACTACAAAGATAAACAAATCGATACCAAATACCGAGTGTTATCAAATAAATTTTTAATTTTTTCAAATCTTGGTTAAATCGGCATTATATCGATGTGTTTTATTGGGATTTTGCTCGGGATTTTGTTATTGCTATAGCTAATTTAAAAACTAAAGAGATCAAACATTATGTCCCTAGACTTTCTAGATATTTGATTGGTTGACATTTGAAAATCCGCATGTTTGATTGGCTAATTCTATTGCGCAAAAATTTAAATTGGTCTCTATAGTTTCTAAATAGAGCTTAGCAACTTAAAATTTTTCCAAAACCCACTTTGTCAAATCTGATTCGTGAATGTATATTAAATATTTATTAAATTTGTTAGAATGTAAAATTTGTTAAACAAAAAATTCTGGATAATAAAGTGTTAAAAAGTTGTAAATAAAGTGTTGATGAGGTAATAGCATTGAAACTAAACACGATTTGAATGTACAATGAAAAATGTTAAAGTTTAATAACGGATTACTCATTGAAAACTTAGATTCAAAATACTTATTCATTTATAAATGTTAATGTTACAGCTATCCTGGTAACTGCAT
>JARJDT010010002.1:0-10249 GCA_030264655.1 Leptusa sp. GC000079
ATACGAATATCTTGAAAACCATTTACTTTAGAGTTAGAGTACAAATGATAAGAACTTCTTTATTTTAAGCGTCCTTTGCAACGGTCAAATAAAAATGAGGGTGTTCCATTTAAAATAACAAAGTTGATGCCAATTTAACATATTTGCCAACACCCTGTATATCTGGCAATAATTTCTTTCAATAGCACTCCAAAAACTACTCTAATTTGAATTTGTCTCATCGTTCTACCATTGACCGTTCAGGCGCTATGGACCGATGACGCACTAGTAACTCACCCAGTATATGGTAAATGCAATTTTTTGATTTTGTCCAAATTACTTTCTTACTTAATTCATTTTTATAAAATCGATACTTTATTGAAATATTTATAATGACACCAGAACATGTAGGGAGCTGGTTGATTGCAAATACTTTGCTCGATTAGATTTTTTTTATTAATCAATTTGATGCGATTTGAATTAATATTAATTTGATTTGAGAAAAATATTTTTGATATTAAATAAATGACTCAACCCATTTGAATCAATTTGATTCGGGTGCAGAGTATGGCTTTGAATAATATTGTACAAAAATGCAAATAACAAAACATTACTTATTACAAAAAGGAAAACACAAAATGAGAAGATTTTTGTACATTCTAGATCCATACCTTGTTTATATTAAATAACATTCAAATATCACTTTAAATTTCGTGCCTCCATTTTTATTTTGATGTCCTGGATAGAGTATATTTAGTTAATTTTACTTATTGTCGTGAAACCGCAAACGAACGAAACGAAACAGGCAACTCACTTTATTTAATACCCTTTATTGAAACATGTGTATTTTTAATTGGGTTAGTTTTAAGTATTATCACAAGAAACGAGCTCATCCTGTTCATATCTCAATTCAATATCTGTCTAATTATATTGCCTATACATATAGATATGTATGTATTATGATGAATCTGTTTGAAACAAATTACAATTCTTTAAATATTTACGGTTGTATCTAATTTATAGACAGACTTAAGAAGATTTGCAAGGAATATTATGACCGCATGTATATTTGTGAGGAACAGAAGTGGGATTTGGAACGCGAAGTCCGAAAAAGAGATTGGGAGGTACATAAACAATCCAATAATATTATAAATTGCGATCCAAGATTCCAAATACATACCAAACCATTTTTAATAATCATATATAATTATTATTAATTTATTTGGGTTTTACATTATGTATAGTCCCCTGTCATCATTTTATTTTGTGTTCTTACGTATTTTACCTTTATTTGTTCATTTGTGATTACTCTATAAATACTAAGTGAACAGTTGTACTTAACAACAAACAATATTGTTTCTTTTGTATTTCATTTCTCGTTATTTTATTTCACTCTAACTGGAAAATTGAAATAAAGCCTGTCCACTTTAAAAATAAACTTTTGCCATAAATTTGGGTCGGTATCTTGAGCTCATCTGCATTCTTGAAACCAGTAGTGACCACTATTAGCCGATAAAAGGAAGCAATTGAACGCCGAAAATTCTTTACTTGCCCAGCCTGGGCTTTCCAGGCGTAATATCTAAATAGTGTCTCATTGAGTTTCGATCCGTTGCCGTTCTATTGATTTTCATGGGTTCATGAATGCAGCTTGAACGTGCTCAGTCCAAGTTTTCTGCTAATAATTTTATTTTATAAAGTGGACAGGGTTTAAAACGCTCAATTCTATTTTTGTTAAATGTGTATAGTTCAGATTTACGTTGGTAATAAGTTACGGCGATATTTCTAGCTGAACGGGTCGAATGAGATGTTTATTGGCTCATAGCCATGCAATTACACAATATTCTAAATTTAATTTTGAACACATTATGCAGACTCAAAAGTAAGAAGAAGTAACTGTTATAAACATACAAATCTAAAAATATCACCAGCAGTCTGAGCGTTTACTTAGTTGATTCGCATACAAATCTTTCCTCGCTAACAAAAAATGAAAACAGAAGAAACAAATTCATTGATTCAGTTTTTTATGATTTTTCATTATCTTTACATAGGGGCTTCTTTGATTTGTAGTTTTTACTTTAGAGAACCAGTTTTCTTGAAGTTGCATAGTCTAGTACGCCTTAGAAATAAATGTTAGATAAATGAACCGAATGTACGCCATTCACGATTGAAAAAAGGTAAAGAATGTTTTGGTAAAAAATTCTGTTGGCAGTACTGTCATTTAAATAACGAGCATTTGGTATTGTTGCTCAAGGTTTTGAGCAACAATAACGTTTCGATTCCTGTCTAAATATTAGCTAGATACTAAAAACAACAATCGTATGAATGGTATTACACATATTTTAAGTTATTAAATAAATTAGTTACCTTCATGAGTCAAATTAGTTATAAGTTAGATACCGTAGTTTCATTCAATCTTCGCACTTTTGTCAACTTTAGCAATGTGACATTTTTAAACTATGTAGATAACTTGAAGTGTTTTCAGCCTTTTATTTAATAAAGTAAACACGCTACACATTAGGAGTCACAATCAATCGACAATGTAAGTAATTTTTATTTTATTGTGACGAGATGCACTGCTAGTGTGTCGCGGCTATACATATAGGATTATGTTTAGTTTATTATTAATTTTATAATTTATCAAAAATGTGTAATACCACCAGAAAACTGAATTGTTACGATTGTTGTTTCTAATACAGGGAATTCATTAATGAGTGATTTCAGATTTGCATTGTTGAGATTAATCAAGCAAGAGCAATCTCTGAAGCGTTTCATATACATTGCGGAAAATTAGGTATTAGTTATGTTATAGGCCCTATAATAAATACATCAAGGTTGCTTGTCCGCTGGGCTTGATCACATTTGCAACCCTATCACAGCCTACTTTACCTTTTCTCAATCGTCCATAGTGTTTAAAATCGAAAAATTAAAATCTATTAAGAGTAGGCTTAGGAAACAAAACAAAATGTAACTATGGTGCTTTAAGTCCAAGTTATGTTTGATTTTATACTTTCCTAAAAGCCAACTCTAAATGGATCTTCAACTTGATAGTAAATTGCTTCCACGTCCAACGCCTACTAGACGCCGTAACTTTGAGTTTACTCCATATTATTCTTCCGAAACAAATAAGTATCTTTTTCGTATTTCATTTTGAAATTTTAAGTTTTTACATGTTACGCAAGACACCAGAGATCTAGAGAACAAACATTTTATTTTAAATTTTAGTTTTTAGAATTTATTTATTTACCAATGAAGTCAGTCATGAGTTTTTAATTTTCATTATTAATTAATAATTTGACGCATTATTTAATTATCCGTTCCGCATAATTACAAACCTCTGTTTGAACTTAAAAACTACGTTCAACTAAAATGCATATTAATTCTGGCTGATTTGGTTGATTAAAGTAATTTGAACCCACTTTCTGTTTAAAATCCCAATTTGTCTATAAATATACTGTATAATTCAGATATGTGTTTTTTCATAATTGATATTATTTTGGAGCGCTGGCTAAAACTTTTTTTGAAATTATCTAACGGTATGGCTCTTCATGGTAAATAAATAAATTTATAAATTAATATTATTATTTTTATGATATTATTTTATTTGTTCTATCATCGTTAATAGAGAAACTTTTCGTTCCAAATCACCAAAAACTGATATCAAATAATTGTTTAAATTTAATTAAGTTTTATTCCCTCAAAAATTAAGTCCAAAGTTATAAGATGTATACTATTTTTATTTTATTTGTTTCGTTTCGTTAATGTGTTGTTAATTTATCGAACAAACTGAAGTGCCATGCTGGATAAGAATTCATATTGACAAAAGCGCAAAAATTACTTTCTGTCTCGTTGTGTCATCATATTTTTGGCAACGAACGTTCCCTTGTCCTGTGATCTCCAAGTATGTTTAACTATAATTTTTAAGTGTACAAATAGCCAAGTTAGCTATGGTCGCTGGAAACGTATACTCATATGTAGCTACCACATGTTCTTCCTCTCAGGCTCACGTAACAGTCCGCAGGTCATACGTTTTTAGCGACCTCAGCCAACTTGGCAACAGACTCTGTTGAATTCTAAATAGATGACCGAAAACGTACTGCTTTAAAAACTATTACGTATCTAAAGCAAACATCCCACTCATCAATTAATTATTAAGTTTCCCAATATCTATTAGTTCTTAATACAAATAGAACATTTTTTGTGCGTCGAACGACAGCTGAACAAGACCAGCCAAACACGTATTATCCAAAAGCAAAAATAAATTACAACACATTTGAAAATCGGTTTTCGTGATCCATCCCGATTTAAGAAAGATATGTATTGATTTTTTATCAAACACCTTAAATGACACCTTTAAAAAATCCAAAAATGCACTCTACAAAATTCTTACTTCTCTTTCTTTTAATTTCCAAATATCTTTATATTAAAAGAAATTCAACAATTTTAAAAACAATTAAAATCTAAACAATTTTTGTTTAAAAATATATAAACATATTTTTTTAAATATATTTTAAATCTAAAAAAGTACAAAATCTTTCAGTTACTACAGCGTGTTATAGAATGAATAAGAAGTTTTGAAATTTCAGTAATATAAAAATTCAGTTGGTTTACCTATGCCTAAATTTTAACCATTTCCGATTTAGATATCTGAACTCATAATCTGATTGTATCTGATATATGAAAAAGTTATTTTGATGAAAGAGTGTCAATTGAATATTTGAAATGTTGCTAAAATGCCTGGCGGTTGATCAAAACATCTTATTCATTCTGGTGCACCCGTTATTTCTAACCGCATCTAACGTTTAATCACTTTTTTGTAAACCACATTTTTTTTCTTCGCATTGTTGTTTATTGTAGTACTAACTGTTGCATGTGCATGCGCTCGTTGCAAGTCAGTTGTGTACGTTTTATAAAGCATTAATGTTTTTGTATATTAGAAAAACCACTTAGAAATAATAAGTAGAAACAACTTTATGAAATTGTCGTAAAATATGTTGCAGTTATATTTTTAATGTTGAATACAACCCTAGTTTTCAACGTATATCATAAAGTTGTTTTAAAATTGCAAGTTTTACGTCTATTGAATTCTGACTTCAAAAGCGTTTTTCTTTTTTCCTGGAAAAGCTTGCAATTTTTTTTATAAATTATTTCCTATAGGAATTTTATCTAATATCAATTTGTGCGTATTTTAGATCTCCGACTTGAACAGCCAAGTTAACGACCTCAGGGGTAAATTGTAAGTATACAAATTTATAAAGTATTACTTCAATAGTTTTACATAGTGCAAAAGATTTGTTTAAATTACCCTCCAATTTCTGTAATTTTATAGTGTTAAGCCTCCTTTGAAGAAGGTATCTAAGTACGAAAACAAATTTGCCAAGCTTCAAAAGAAAGCCGCCGAATTCAACTTCCGTAACCAACTCAAGGTTGTCAAGAAGAAGGAATTCACACTTGAAGAAGAAGATAAGGAGGTAAGTTATCATATCCCATTTATTTTTAAATATTATTTTACAAATAGAAAGTGATTTTTTTACGTGTTGGTGTCTGGTAGGCACTGAAATCTAGTATTATTTTACGAATACAATTTACAATCATGCCAGAAATGGCACCTTTACTCTCGTGGGATTGTTGCAAACCTACTAAGTAGGTACTTACAAGAAAATATTTAAACAACATCATTTCGTTCAGTCATTAAAGGGGTCAACAGTTGAAGATTCAATTTTGATTTTAAATCAGCCAATTGCCATTATTATTTGAAAATTCAAGAGTTCGATACCTGGATGCGCCAGCGCAACGGTGGTCAATTAAAGATTATTAGTTTAATTAGGAATCTCAAATCAATTCTAGGTTTTTAAAAAATCTGTGGAGAAATTAAATTATTTAGAACATGTCATGAAATAAATAAGTTGGTCAGGGATTGCTTCAACACAATAAATTGTTAAATATTTTAAGTATAAATTTAAATTATTTTTGAATCCTAGATTATTCGAAAATGTTCTAAAATTGTTCTTTTCAACAGATTGGGCAAAATGGGGAAACTTATGAATTAAGATTTTTAATACTATACTAAAGATCTCTAATTAAAGCATTTAATATCAAAATACAAATTAGTAACTACAGCTGTTTAATTTAAAAATCTTCAACTGTTCGTATATGTTTGCAACATTCCCACGATAGGAAATGCGAAATTTTTCAATCAAGCTTTATTTGGTATACAACACATATTTGTATAATGGTTTGTATACACAGAATAATATGGTTATGCATGGGTATGAGAATGACATCTTCTACCTCCTACTAGACGCCGATATTAAAAAAAAAACTTAAAATGTTATAATAGCTCTATCAACATTTTTTAAATACTGGTGATCGCAGTAACGTGTAATAGAAGAATGTGGATAAATCGGAACATTTTAGTAGTGAATTTTTTTTTATAAAACCTTTACGAATTGTAGTGGCGAACGCTGGAACTTGCGTAATGGCGATTTACATGTGAAAATCAATAATGCGTATGGTTTCTGCCCAAGCAATCGAAGAGCATTGATTTTTTTACGCTTTATTTTTCCACAAAATTGTCACATTCTCTCAAAAAATTGGCATTGTTTAAAGTATTATTTAAACAATTACTACTGCATTTTAAATCTAGTGGAAAATGTGGAAAACCTATGATTTCCCAAATATTCTGTTTCAAACCGCAATTCACCTACCACGGCGATCTAATAATACAGATAATAATCATTTCGCAATCATTTAAATTAAAACATTTTAATAGGAACACCGAGAGTATTCGGCAATTTTATTTTACAATGGAACACTAGATCTATGTATAAAGGTTTTATTAAAAAAAATCCTCACGTGTATAGGTGACATGGTTTGTCCGTCATCTTCAGGTCGCACGTTACTAGGACTCCCGTTATTTCAACAGTTATCATTATTTCATTTTTAATCCCATTTTTAAAAATTCCTAAAGTCCATAGGGTACGGGAAACATTACATTTTTGTAGTTTGGCTTTGCATTAAACTATAGGATAGACAATTTTGATAATGATCCATTTTCGAATAAGTTTTATTGGCCAATGGCGCAGTATTTAACAATTATTTTTGGCTTATCCCTATTTGCATGTTATCTTTTTATCGCAATTTCAACAAATACTTTAACTTATGTGTAACCTCAATTGAAAAAATAAGTTTTCAGCATAAATATTTGTTTTCGCAGACCAAGAAAGCTGATAAAGCCGAATGGCAGACACAGAAGAAGTAAAATTACAAACATGATCGAAACGCTGAAAAGTGTTGTTGTCTATAACCATCAAAGACTACACTTGAATTACAACACATACATCAACAACAACAATAATAATTCAAACAAACTTCACAATGATACACTATTTATTAAATTACTAATTATCCCAATATACACACTAATTATATGAATTATATACTTTCACATTAATGAATCGTGTAAAATATTTATTAATAAATATACATACATACAATAAATCAAATTATGGCAGTACACATATTTTATTTTAAAATTAGGATTTTTTTTAATATCGGCAATTTGTATGAAATACATATATGGAAGGACAGTTCATACAGCATGGATATCGGATAGGTTTCCATGAACATTTTAATTTTGTCTTCATAATGCTTTTTTTCTATAAAAATGTCACTATTTTAATAAGACATTTCATATTTATTTTTAAATCACTCGAGTTTTTAAGAATTACCGATTTGCGGTTAATTCAACCGGTGCCCATACAGCCAAAGTAAAGGTGAGCTTTAAGGCACTTTTGTTTAGATGTATTCTGCAATCATCGCTTAATTAACAAGCTTGATACTGCCTTTTAGATACACATCACGGTCTACACGTTTTACTAGTTTGAAACTGGTTTGAAAATACCGCACATAATTTACACGCAGCAACGCACACTTCAGATTGTGATATTTAACGTACCTAATTATTGTAAACGTATACTGATTGTATAGTTTTAAGGTAGCACTTAATTTGTTCATTTGCAAATGCGATCCAGTAGTACTCATAAATATTGTTTAAGATCATGTCGAGCTTATTCCCCCAAAATTGTGTGTTATACTAACTTCTAGTGTTAATGAAATACTAATTGGCTTTTGTAATGATTACAGAAAAAGCCTGAATGGTCCCAAAAGAAAGAAGATAAGAAGGTACATCACGAAGAAGCTGAAGCTGAAGCATGAACAACCTTACAATAATATCCAATTCGTTTCCAAATATCATTTGTTCTGTTTTTATGTTGTCTATCTGTGAAATTTTGTAAAATATACACGGAACACATTTAGCACACCAACTCCATAACAAACGAGAACTACGAGCAATTACAACTGTAGTATTAACTAGGCTTTAAAGGAATTGGATTGCATGTTGTAAAATTATTTACACATTAGGAAAAATTATATCTATTCTACATACATTTATATCAACAGCTATCTACATATATACCACAAACGTGCTTGTTTCTCCTGCTAATTATTATTACTGTTATTAATACAATATTCAGAGTCTTGTCTGTATGTGAATAAACCTTATGTATAATTATTGATATTTATTAAAACATGAGTTTATTTTTGTCTGTCCTCGTCAATTTCAAAAACATATCTAAAGTGGTTTCACTCACATGGTGTTGTTGAAGTACTTGATTGTATTCCATGTTCCATTGTTGTTGGACATAATTTTGATATGTTGATCTTTTGTCTGCTACAAATCGATTATCAGATAAGTATACCTCTCTTTTGTCGGATATAGGGTGTTCCTAACTGAATGGTTTAAACGAAGACCTGTGATTGGAAATCTAATTCAGAACAAAAAATTTTCTTTGAAAAAATGTCCTATTTTCAATGGTTGTCGAGATGAATTGTTAAGTTAAATATGACGTTCATTGCTGATCGAGATTCTAAAACATTTTTCAAAGGAAAGTTCTTGTTGATTCCAAAAATCTGATCAGTTCTATTTCCAATGGGTATCTACCACCTGCCAAAAATTCAGCTTGTTCGGATCAGCGGTTTAGACGCTATCGTGTTCACAAAATAAGGCGTACGCACGTACATACATACGGACATCACTTCAAAAACCTTTTTTGCATTCAGGGCAGCTCAATTAGTGGAGATCCATCAAAATCTCGACATCGAAAATTTTCATGAATATTTATACTTGTAGTCTATACGGCCACGAAGAAAAAATGCATAGAAGTGTAGGGGACGGTGCAGTGTTTCAGAATATGCGACCCTGCCTCGTCCTTCTTTGCCGCGAAACCATGGCAGAGGCGCTGAATTAGGATGATTTTTGTTGACGAACTATACCCAAATAGTTTTCCGCCAAATTATGCATCAAATCAAAAGTCTTTTAGGTCCTCTATCCAAAAAAACAATCCTGTCTCGCGAATACCTGCCGGAAGTGGGCGGCATGGAAAATAATTGAGGAGTGCGCGCGCGGACACATTTTACGTGGTTTAAATACAACACCCATCTAGTTCCGCTTGAAATTATATATCTCTTTGAAGGTCTTGATGCCTTTGAAACCAATCCATCCTTGCGAAAATTGGCCGGAAGTGGGCGGCAGAGGAGCTAATTGGGAAGTGCGAGCGCGGACACATTTTTGTAGTTTAAATACTCAACTAGATAGGTGCAGTATTTTAACCACCAAAAGTGTGCAAAAGTTGCGGCTCGGACCAACTCATTTTTACTTCGTGGTTGTATAGACTAGAAATATAGGTATTCATGAAAATTTTCCATGTCGAGATTTTGATGGATCCCCACTAATTGAGGTCCCCTGAATCTAAAATGTGGTTTTGTAGAGGTCCGTATGCATGAACGTACGTAGGTACACTATTGATCATAAGTACGGGCACACTTGAACGATATTTTTCAAACAATGTTGAGCCTTAACGTCTTGAGGGTATTATTGCAGGAAGGGCGAACCCGGAAATTCTTATAAATTTTGCCAAAACTTTTGATCATTAGTGTACGTACGCACTATTTTGTAAACACGATAGCGTCTAAACCGCTGACCCCGATCGAAAATGCAGGTGGTAGATACCCCTTGGGAATAGAAGTGATGAGATTTTGGGCCAGATCGGAAAATACCCAACCTCCAAAAAATCATTGAAAGTGTAAAATGAGCATATCTCAGAATGTATGCAATTTACGCAAAAAATGCATAGGGCCAATCTTTTAGGGAATTCAATTCTGCACCACTTTTATTTTAAGCATTTTTCTCTTAAATGCATTTTTCATCGTC
>JARJDT010010050.1:0-23406 GCA_030264655.1 Leptusa sp. GC000079
GATCGACATCTTCTTCGTGCCAGTGCGCGAATCGCAGACGGTGCGCTGAGTCTCGCTAACGCCACCGGGACCAACGCGAGTTGAAGATGTGGCTTTGTATACCTAAATGCATTTTATTTTAAATAATGTACTGCCGTGCTTCATGTACTATGAATCCGTTAAATCCGAAACCCTTCATGACTCTTTTGCTATTGTTGCTCATTATAGAAAACAATACCAAGCAACAATAATAAATTTAGAAAAAAAATAAATTTTGATTTTAACCGATTTACTTAAAAAACGTATCGTATGAAGGGGTACTTACTTGGGGATTGCCATTAGAGCCTGAAGCTACGCTCACAATGGTGGATAAGCTTGCTCAAATTCGAATGCCCCCATTTTCGTTTATCAAGAGACGATACATGGATGTGAAAAAAATATAAAAACACACGTACCCAACGAACGAATCCTCTTCCTCATCATCCAAACCAGGCTGTCCGAATTCAGACTTTGCGCTTTTTTTATTTGAGGTTGTAACACATTTGTAATTATCGACTATTGCCTTAGGAGTATTTTCGTAAAATTCTAATGATATGATTTTATGACATGAGGTGAAAAACAATTTGGATATTTCATTGGGGCTTTTCAGATTTTCGCTAAAAACCAAGGTACAGGCTCGGGCGAAGTCCGATGGCTGAGTTAGAAAATTTTCAAACTTAGCGATAGGACCCCTCAAGAGTCAGTCCTAGAGCAGCAATTTTCGGCGCGCCCCAAACATTTAAAATTAAAAATCTTTTTTCCGGCATATGCTTCATTCTGCAAAGGCACAAAACAAAAACAAACGAAACTCTTAATATCGAAAAATTAACAGATTACTAGAGTAAAACTTGCAACAAACAAATAAATCATAAGACGAATACAAAACTACAAACTACAAACTACAAACAAAAAACAAAGGAAACCAGAAAAATTTGGAACGATTAGAAATTAAAATCTTTGATAAATAAAAACAACGAACACATAAATCCTGGAACGATCCTTCTATAGTTGATTTCTACTACTTGCTCGTAATAAATCATGATTTAATAAGTTCACAAGTGTGTATTACAATGCATTCCAACATACCTTGTAGTGCCTACAACAATTTTTAATTAAATTTAGCAACATTTTTCTTTTGTTGATAAATGTGTGGTGTGCACTTCATCACGGCAAATTTAAAGAGGTCAAGAAAACAGATACGAAGATAGTAGATAGTATAGCTCATCTACAAACATCATCTACAGCTAAATGGGACACCTTCTAAGCACTCAATTATATTTAATAAAGAGCAATTACAAACAATTAAGTGCTTTTGGAATAGTTTTCATTTTGTTCGTGTAGTTAAACATTAACATTCGTTACTCACTTAGGCATCTAACATCTAACAACATCGTTTAAGCGTCAAAATGTCTAATCTTATCATCTATTGTTGTACATTTGTACTTAAACTTTCAAGCATTAAGCATTTAAATATTAATAATCATAATTGCAAAGTCTGTGCCTATACATGTATGTATAAAAGGGAATTCGAAAAAGATTGTTTTACTTCGTGGTCATCGGTAGTATTGACTAGAAGTATTGATATTCATGAAAATTTTGTTTTTGTTTATTCAAGTGATGTCCGTATGTCCGTATGTACGTACGTGTGTACGTATGTACGCACTATTTATAGATTGAGGAATTGAGCTGAATTTTTTTCAGGGGACTAGACTAGAGAAGTGTAGGTGATCATGAAAATCCGGAATCTAAAAATATTAGTGTGGTCAACTGCAGACAGTGATTGGTCTCGAAGTTATGTGGTGACCACACCAATTTTTCGAATGGCTCCTCGCTGCTTGTGTGCTCTGGCATTTTTAGCCACAAAGAACTATCGTCGTAGCGTGGAAAATGTTTACACGTGCATTTCTAGAATTTTCAATTCACGATTTACAATTCGTCGCGTTTGTCCCCATTAAATTAAATAAGAATAAAAACAAGCAGCGACGATTGCAATTGGAAAGAAGTAGAAAAGGAACATTGAGCACGATGATATTATGCCGAATAGAATAGAGGAAGCGTAACCAGTCGAATTCTTAACGAAACACTACACTAGATTAAACTATAAGACATGGACATGGGCTAGGAGGCATGTTAAGAAAAGACGTCTTCATGTTGTTGTATTGACTTGGTGCTTTAGTGGACGTCGCTTTCACCGTGCGCGCTCTGTTTACGTAGAACTCAGGTGAAGTTTGCGTATAGTAAGTGCAACGTGCCATTTCGATATTGTTAGTTATTATCCGCATAATACATTCGTTTTGTCACCAAAGTATAATTGATAAAGATATTTAAGAAGCAATAGTCTACTGTATTATTTCATTGAGTAATATACGATTAATTTGTTGCAAATTAATTAGTACCAAATTTGTTAGTATAGTGTGTTTCAGTCTCTAGCGAAATGCTAAATGAAATGGTAAAAGTTTCTCAACGCCAATTCCGTTGGCTTTGGCTATTTCATCAAGGTAGGTAACGCAAGAAGTAAGCTTTAGTTGAGCAAAGTTGTTCGCGTATTGCGCGCATCTCATTGCCGTCGACGAGTCTCTTCAGTTTCATTTCGAGTCTCGATAGTTTACTTCGCGCTCAACGCTCGACGAATCGTGCGGCGAAACTCGACCGCAGCTCTCACTTTACTTATTCTCCGCAACTTTTGAACTTAGATAGTTTCTGCGCAAATTGTGTCGTTTCATTTTTCTTGTTAAGAGTGCGAAAGCAACATTTTCTATTAATGACAATGGCTGAAAATTTTGTAAGTAAGCCAGAAGTGGTGCGGCAACAAATTCCGCAAGAGGTACCGCCGCCCCCAACGCCGTCTCCAGACAATAATCTAACAATTAGTACGAAAATGTCCACTGATCATTTGATCTGCAAGACGCCGCAGGATTCGCCCACAAATTCTCTAGCCAAAAAGAAGCATAAAATGAAACATGAGGATTATCTCCATGGGGCGAAAGTTATCAGCGAAGCCTCACACAATGGCGGAAATGAAACGGATACAAATTGTTATAATGTGTTGTTATATTTGGCATTGACGCAAATCTTCTTGGGACTCTTGATGTGCACGTTTGGTGTTTTGGTCATCATGAACGAGGCCAGCTTAGCACAGGTATGTACACAATTTAAATAAATTCATTTCAAATTTAATTATCCTCTGTAAAATTTTATTAAAACTTAGATTAGATAAAAAAACTTATGAAAGGAAAGCAATTAAATGTTAAATGGCGAAACAGAAATATTAAAATGCCGCCAAACTGTTGTAAACATTGTTGTAATCAATTTTGCGGTAGAATCGGCTAAAGTAAAAGTTCTACCAGGATCTTAGCTATAAAGGCCATTTCACTCCACTTAAAACTAAATTACGCATTGGAAAATTATTTTCATATGATATTTGTTTCCGATTTTTGATCTTTAAGGAAAACCAAACTATTTCAATAAGCTTTAACTAGCAAATGTTAATAGTCACTATTGCTTCTTGCCATTACAATACACGTATGGTGTATGGTTAATAAATTAAATCTTAATGAATGTTGAAACAGTTGCACTTGACTTTATTTCTTCCTTAATTGTAAAGTACTTCAGTGTTCCTTTTCAAGACCAGATGCGAATATGTGTTCTTCAATTGCACGTGTTTTTCAAATAATTGCAAGTTCAGTATTTTTACGTACTTGTGTTTGTGGTATCTATCAATGAACAAAAATCGAAACAAAAATAACTTAATTTCCACGGTTATTTAAGCTTAATCTACGCGGCGTTTGAATTACGCATAATTATGAATAATTTTAAGTCAATCACAGGTCTACTTAAACCTATATCTAACATATATGCATAAGAGATTTAGATTATGTATAAAAGAAATTGAAGTAGTATGCCTACACTATATTGGGTTTTCGTTTTTCTTAATTTCCTTTAGATATATTTTTCTTTTATTGTTACAAAATTAAAAATAATTTCCATTTAATTAATCCTAAAACTTGTTACAATTTAATAGTCTATAATATCAAATGATATTTCCTAAATTAACGAGAGAAAAGTCGTTTAAAAAATCCCGCCATTTTGATCATTTTCTCTTACGCGTCCTTGATTATTTGGAAGAAACATCGTAATAAAAACCTTAAAAATTCAAAAACAATTTTGAAGTCGACGTAAATTTTTCGAAATCTCCAGAAGGAATGGATTATATGTGCAATGTATACGCACATACATATTATTTAGTTTTAATTTTTCTTAATTGCCTATGTTTCTTATATTTATATCATTTTGTCGAACTGGAAAAAGTTAAAAAAAATAGAATAAAACTATTTCCAGTTGACGGAATGAAAATCTATAATTAACATTATCCACTCTAATAACCACGACCTTCGTTGTCGATTCAACTATACTTGCTTATGTAGATCGTATAAGTCTACTGAAGTGCAGTTGAAATATATTGTTAAATGTATTGCATTTGCCTACATTGCCATACATTAGGGTTTAATAAGAAGTTACCTCACATCCACATTAATTGTCTAGTCTAGATTTAAGTCAGGTATGCAAAATACTACAACCACACGTGAAATATGATTTAAAATGTAGCAATCATAATATACGAGCACGGCACGATCTATTGATTGATAATAATTTTAAATGCTGCAAAAGTAAATGATCAACAGTATAACAATAAAAGCATACATTTTACCCAAGGAAAATGCATTGTATTTTGTATATTCAATTTCAATAACGGTGAACCAGGACAAAAAGAAGAGAAGACATCTAAGAAGAAAGAACATAAATTTCAATAAAGTCATGCATGATGATCATTGTAATTAGTAAAATTGGCATTTTTCCTAAAACTTTTCAAATTTACCAAGGAACCTAATCGTATGAAGATAATATAAGGGAAAATGTATTCTGTAATTCGTCTTTAAATGAAACAAAATTTGTATTCTACTACAAAAAAAAGGAAGAATTGCATTGATATATCTATTTATAAAGCACAATGAAAACTGTAAACTATGAGGATAGCCGTGATTTAATTTTTTAAGCGAATTGAGCCGAACTTTTTAAGTATTTTGTCCTTTATTTACGTTATTTTTATGTTTCAAACTGAAATTTATAATAGTTTAGCAAATTAACAGGAATCACTTTCTTAGCATACCTGATACAGTATGTCACCGGATTGTTTGGACAAGAGGAAATAAATTTGTAAAATCTCAAAAAATCTCTAAAATCTCCAAATCCAAATTTGGCAGAAAACGATTTTTCTTTGTGAAACGGTCAAACTCAAATTCAGTCTTAGAACTTGGGGGTTTCCCTCAAAGGTTTTTTCCGAAAAATTAAAACTACAAATATGTTTCCTCATGTCCAAACTATCCGGGGACATACTGAATTTCGAAACCTATATGTGCATATTAAAAAAGTTATCGTTTTTAACATTGGTCATTGATTGCCATATAACATAGAGAAATTTAAGTTATTTTCACTTTCTAATGCCCACTAATTAACTATATTAAATATAAAATAATATAAGCGTATGCCTATGATCAAAGCCGCATAAATAAAATAAATAACTGCACCGAGACACGTATGGTAACACGTGCCACGTGATTGAAATTGAAATGTTTCATGCAAAATGATATTAATAAGTTACAAATGTTTCTAATTAGATTTACATTCACGTGCGTTTCCAGTTACCATTCATGTGAATAACGTCCGAGCAAACACGAGACATCAACTGCTAATTTTAATTCTTAATTGTAAATAGATCATAAAAATATTAAGTAAATGCACAAGTAAGGTGTTACTATTATAAGTACAGTTAGATTAGATTTAATCACATCAGAAAATGTATAAATCTTAAGAAATCACGTTTATTGTCTCATGTGCCTTACGCTATTCATACTTATTGACATGTGCTTCTTAAACTAAACTAAACTACTAAAGAATTTATAGATATAAATTTTGTTGTTTTGAATGAGTTATATTTGCCAATAATGATAGAAGTAAAACAAGATCGGACAAAATAATATCTTGAAGGAATTAAATGAAATTGAAAAAAGTCAGTTCTGTCAACGTGATTTTTTCCTTTACCAAGTCTCAATAACGAATGGATATTACAAAACTCATTAGTTTGTTGTTGGTTGCTTACGCATACTCGTTACGCGTTCTTTTGCTCGCACATCATGACATGTTATAAGCACATAGTATATGTTATAACGACATATACTATAGCTATACTGTAAGTATAGACGTAATGGAGACAGGATGTGCAGCATCCTTGAGGCAATTGAGGAACTCGCCAGATTCCATTCAGTCAACACTACAAGCACTTTAGATTTGGAAGACAGCATAAACTACGATAGTACTAGTACTACGTACTCACCAGAACTGATCTTGTAGCTCTAGTATTAACTGGTTGCACATCAACCAACATTTACCATCTTGATAACCTTAGTTTAATATTCGCAACAATGTTGAGACAAATTAAGCTAATAAATGGCTAATAATACAACATTATTTTAGGGCGGCCTTAATGCATTAGACATTATTTAATAGGCAAAATTTAATTTTCTTTGGCACAGGAAATGCCATTGACTAGAGTGTGAGTCTATAAGCCTAAAGGTTTGTGAGTGCGAGGTATTTTGCAAATGGCACTTCATGTAATTCTTATTATTTGCGAGATTTCTTTGAATCGACATTAACTCAGTTATTTGATAAGAAAATATAAAATATAGCTGACATAGCCCATAGGAGTTGCCAGACTGGCATAAGCATGAACTATCAGTATCAACATCTTCGTCGTTGAGATTGCATATTACATATTATGTGGTTTCGTAGCTATATACTAATATACTATAATGTTGCGATTGCTTCGTAACATGTAAGTCGTAACGTTAATCACGATTGCTGTTCTGTTCTGTTCTGTTAGAAGTTTACATCTCGTCCGAAGTGAGCTAAGAGTACTACCAAGACGAAGTTAATTCTTTTATAATCGTTTCCTGCATCCTCATCAACAACACGTTATAGTCCTATTGGCATTGGTATATAGCTATATGTTCTAAGGTATTGCCGTATTGCGTCTATGTATGTCCTGTGCGTCTTTAAAATGAATGAGTATTTTTTTTCGAGAACACAACTGGACTTCTAACTGAGCAAAAACTAAAAGTCAATAGTACAAATATACCTAGTAGAAGTGGTAGAACTATGTGTTATGGTAGAAGAGAGATTTGGCTGAAATTAAAAGCAAAAGTCTTTGTTGGCAATTTTGGCATTATGCAATGAATTATGCTATAGAAACTTAATTGTTTATAGTTACTTTAAAATTTCGATTTCTATACTTATACAATTTAGTACTTTACACCTTCATTCCTTCATATTCATAGTCGATATTCATTATCTCTGTTATCACACTTTCAAATTTAAATACCCTTACTAATTCTTTGTAAATTAAATAAAAAACACGCCCAAATGCAATTTTTTCAAAATCACTAGATACAAATAAAATCCATCACTAACTGAATTTTAATCTGAGAATATTTAATTAATTTCAAATTAAGAATCATCAACTTCAAATTGAGAATAGTCAACAACAAATTGGGAAAAATCAATTTCAAATTGAGAACATTATTGACCATTCTCAATCTGAAATTGGTTATTCCCAACCTGAATTTGATTATTCTCATCTTGAAGTTGAAATCAAATTCAAGTTATAACCAACATACATATAGATATAGGCATATCATATTGTTGCTGTCTGTCTGCCTTTATCAATTGCAGGTCAACATTATTTGACTGCACTTCATCCCTTATCACTTTGTCCCACTCTAAATAAAGTGATTTTTGCAGGAGTTTTCAAAAATATTTATTATTTATATTGAAAAATTGTTTCGAAACAAAATGAATTTGATATACATACTTAACCAATATATTGGTCAGCCAATATAAACGCAGATAACTCTAACTGTATATAATAACCAAATATGACTAGCTTACTAGCTACAATTTAAGCACAAAATAAACTCAATAAAATAATATTTACCTACAATTGTTTATAAACATAAATTGGTTTTTTTAAGGTGTTTTGTTCCGCTTTCCCCTACTTACTGAGAGAATAAATCTAATTATAGCGATTATTTGTTACCTAAATAGCTGCATATCTTGCCATAATCTAAAATCCATTAAGAATTGAAATTCAATTAGAATTTTATAACATTTTCAATTATAAAAGTGTATCGCATCGCATATACTTGTGTAACAAAACTTATTACGTATAGTATGTAAGTTGTTGACATTGAAAATAGTCGATATTTGCTATTTGGCCATTGTTCTAATTCCGCATTTCCTAATTGCAGGCATTGAATTGAGATTTTAAGGCAGGGCTATGCGTTATATTATGATAATAGCATAAAATATGTTGTTGATATACCAATTTAATATGAGTATTTAATATTAATTCGCACTGTGACGAATTCACCACACCCGCTTACTTTTATAAGGCGGAACAAATCCTACATATTGTAAATAGACGTTTTTAATAAAGTCTGTTTATGTGTTATAGATTGGAGGAGGTCTGTGGGGCGGCTGTTTGGCAGTAAGTGCCGGAACATCCGGAATTTTGGCAGCGGCCAAAAGTTGGTGTCCCCTGCGAACAGGAGCTCAGAAAGTCGCACAGACAGTTTCCCTAACCCTCAACATGATAACGCTTGCTATTGCGCAACTGGTGTTGGTTTTATCCGCGACCGGATTAGCTCGCGACGTGCACAAGAGCGAAATCATCGAAAGCAATTCCCAAGTGAGTATTGTTTTATTGTTTATTTCAGATTGCGAAATATGTTCTTCTATAACACTTTGCGCTCCATAAAGTTTAGAACCGTCTCAAATTTGCGGTTTTGAATCGTTTGTGGAGAAGGATTACAGCATTTTCCCATGTCAATATCGGCATCGACATCGAAACATGACATTGAAACATTTAATTTCACTTAATTCACAATTCAATTCATAATTATTAAGTCATAATTGCTCTGAGAACCGAGAAGGAGGTTTTTCTGCATTTAAGTATTCTGTACCTCAATCTGAAGAAGTTTTTATCATGTTATCCGTGAATATGTCTATATCGTGTTTCCCTCTGTGTGTTGAAAAACGAAAAACGTGATTTGAAAACATTCCGTTACGTGCCCACATTATATGGGTTTGGTAACCAACTTTGCTTCACTCGCATCTATGCATTATTTTCTTTCTCGTTTCGTGGTTCTTGGTTTTGCAACAAAACCAAAACAAAAGAATCGCAGAAAACGCAATATTACACAAAATTCCCAAAAGAAGAACATAAATCGATCTACTTAATTGATTTTCTTTTAAAATTGCCCACAACAGAAAACCTTTGATCAATATTTATACATATGAATAATTATTTGCGAATTATTCATTAACATTCTTCAAGGACATCTAAATACTAAATACCTCCATGATATTACACTTGCGCAAATGTACGGCATCACTTGTTCATGTTGTTTGTTATTTCGCCGCTCCCTTGCCCCCAATAATTGCAAATGTTAGAAAAATAAGTTAAATCAAGAGTATTTCTTTAAATAACTGGAGCTGCATAGCCGAGTAGAGTAACAAGAGCAACAGTTAACTGGCTAGGTATGGAAAATATTTGTTGGAATTTGAAAATAAAGAATTATAGCAATTGCGTTGCAAATATTTATGATTACGCACACACCGTTGCTGATTATACATTCGCGACAGACAAAATTATCACGTGTCGGACTTAAAAGCGTGCAACACAAGCCGCGCGAATAAAAATTCAACAAATGCCATACATACTTGCTGCTAAGGATTGGCAAATTAATGATAAATACAAATAGGCAGTCTCGGCACATGGCACTTGCACATGGAGTTGAAGTAAGTCGACAAAGCAAGAGGCAAGTGTTCGTCTTATCCTTACGTTATTGCGTCGCCTCGTCGCCGTCGCATATTGGACATCAATATCAATGCATTAAGTATGTAACATACCTACAATGTACAATGTAAGTCGGCGAAACGACAACTGAATTTTAATTGATCAAAGTTATGTAGGTTACAGGCACATCGAAATTTATTGCCACTGAGCTTATGCTTGTGACTTGTCATTATGTGAATAACAATTTTATTCAGCAAAATGAAATTACTCAATAGCTCAATACTAAATTGCCAACTGATCTTGATTCGAAAACAATTGAAAGAATATTTAATTTTTATTACGTTATAGCTAAGTAATTGAACTAAATAGGACTTAATTAGTTTCAATTAGAACCTATGATCTTTAGTGCACCAATAACTATTACGATCAAGATCACTTAAAACCGTTTTGAATTTGAAAGCAACAAACAGGGGGAACTAAAGTTCGAACGATCAAGATTCTTCACGTTTACGGTTTACAGTCAAACCGCAATAAGGAATAACGCGGGCCGCGGGTTCATAGGTCAAGGCTGCAATCATCGTAAAAAATATTATTTACACGTTTCGTGATTCCCAGTAATGCGTTTGCTGCTGCATCTTCTTCTCTCATAAGCAGAAGATATATGCTGGATGCCTGTTTTTTTTTTCAATGTGTAAACATTTGATTCGCAGGTAACTGAAGATATTGTTGAAGTGCTGCCTTCAAATTATCCAGCGTTATTATCAAACGTCGGCCTGCTAATAATCGCAGCGATCGAAACTGTATGCGCTGCAATTGCTTCTTATAAAACGGCACGTCTGGTATGCCCATGCTTTCGACAATCTTTGACCGATGAGAATTTGCAAGAAAACTTGCGTATTGGTGGACGGGACGCACTGGTCAGCTCGTGGCTGGGAAAACATTCCATGCAAACCATACAACCACAAATTTACGTTGTGCATGCACCATCAACGCTAGGACGACATAGCAAGGTGAGCTTTGTGTTAATATTTATGCTATAACTTCAATATGTACCACGCTCTCAAATTTCCGGTTCCTGTTATGTTGGCAGCGCTGGTTTTTGCATTCCGGAATTTATATTTTCGGCGTACCAACATATCAGACAAAATACCAGCAAATGGAGCAACATTTATAACATTTTATACATTAGATGAAAATGTGGTCTTTCATTCATTAGTTTTAGATTATTAGACCATCAGTATTGAAATTACTGTGCACTATTGCACATCACTTTATATTATTGCTATATAGTTTAAAATATTGCAAATTTTCTATATTCGTATTGTGCGAATAGAAAATAGAACGATTGTAAATTACGCCATATGAAACTCCATCTATAGAAAACGACTAGAGAAAATTGTGCGATAAGAATCAAAAGATGAACGTTTCGTAAAGATTACAATTATACATATATAGTCGAAGGAACAAATCAATTCAAATAATGGCAATAATTATAAATAATAGCGAATAATATGTTGTCTTATGAATAATTAGAATCTCTTACATTTTCTAAATTCGTAACTAAATAAGCCAATTATTCGAATCTCGCAAAAAGCAAAGCCTGAACGACGTCGATTTCGCCTGTGACTAATCGACTTGTTGGCTTGTTGCATTATATAAAAGCCGTTTAACTCTCTTTTCTTGACTTGGACATGAATGCATAAAAGCTATAGCCACGAGTGGCAGCGGCAGCGAAGTCTTACATGATGATTCTTCCGGGAAGTCTTTCAAGTTGTCTTTTCTTGAACGAATGATTGCGGCACTTGGATCTTGGGGGTTTCGCATTTTTCAATCGCGCTGTGGTTGGGAAAATGGCTAGTAACTGATACATGCGGGAAAGTTTATTTGATTACTTATTTTGAATTTGAAGCACTGTACTCTAATTGTACATAATGCAAAATCCAAAAACTTCCTAAAGATTTACACAATTTTAGTTTGCTCGTTGTTACTGTTAGCGAATTAGCTGATGAACACTGAAAACCTTACCTTTGAAGTTGTTTGCTTTGTAATTAGAAGTCATCGTCAGAGATATCAGAGAGAAGCAAATAAAAATCTTGCAGTATACGGATAGATATGTGAAATATGCGAATTACTCACTGAATACCATAATGAATAATGAATAAACGCTATTGATAATCAAGATATAAATAAAAAGCCTACACCAACTATAAATTTCTTCGATAATTAATGTTATTAATCTTCGCGTTAATGTTCATTCTGATGCTAAATGTTGATGTTGATGTTAATGTTCAATTTGCTTATACTTATGCTTAGTTCTGTTGTTGAATACGAGAATATATGTTAATATTACAAAATTAACGTTCATTATTTTATTTTATTAGCGTTGAACGTTGAATTGTTGGATATTTGCAAACATTCTAAATATTAGAGGCTTGTCTGTACGCCGTGAATTACCCTAAATGGAGATGAAGAGTTAAATTTTTATTTATTCTTTAACTTTGCTCTTCCACCACTGTATAGACGAATAGATGTTAATTTTAATTGTAAAAGAGAAGACAAGACAAAATGTACGCATTGATTAAGGATTCATAACTTAAGCAATAAACACACGTACTTAAAATTCTATTGAAATATTTATGTTTACGTACATGGAAACTGAAAACAAATTGTTGTGCAAAAAACAATTGCATTCTGTTTACATCATAATTATGCATATTAAAATATAATACAATTATCACATCATATGAAAAATAAAATATTATAATAACAGAAATCTCCATCTATTATAATCATCATAATCTGAATCAAAAGATGTAAACAATGAATAATGCCGCTCGGAACTTGCAAATGTTCACACACGTTCTACATCTTTAGCGATTTTGCTTTTATTGCAACAATTTTAACATACCTAATTGCTGTATTGCTTCAATGCAATCGAAAGATTTAAGAGTCCTTGATACTCTCACATATTCAGCAAGAATTAAGGAAAAGTCAGCGCTACGTGTTTATCACTTTGACTCGATTCGTAATTTATAATTCTTCATAATCCTCACGCTTGCATACCAACAATCAGTTACAACTAAACTTAATTTACTTAATTGCTCACGTTCTTCTGCCATGTCTTATGATTATGTTTTTCTATGTATGCCCACTTCATCATAGCGCTTGTCTTACGTTTGCTGATTGTAATTTTTCTTTTCTTTTTTTCATGCTTTCTGCGTACCTATTTGTGTTTCAGTGTTACTCTTACTGAAGTATCACTGAACTGATTTTTGAGCGTTTCTTTTGTTTCTCTGTTTATGTAATGGGCAATTTATATTGATATTGTTCTAGATGTTCATAAATATTTAAGTACATGTAGTGAATTTAAGAAATCACTCCTGCCATTAAAACAATACTTTTTGGATTGCAAATTTTAAATTTCAAATGGCTATTGCAAATTGCAAAAAAAATGTATTTCATATGTTGTGGCGTGTTTATGCGTATTTACAACGTATTTCAAGTTTTGTTTTTGTTCGTTCTGCTTTCTTATTTCATTCCTGCGCATTCCTGCGGCTAATAGTCAATCTAGTCAATCTAGTAATACATACTGTTAGCTAAACTTCACTAATAATTTTTACATGAAACTTATTTACAATCACTTAAAAATATACAGTCAATGAACAGCATGTTTTTAAGACGACTGAGTCCAACATCATAAGCTCTGTATTTCAATGGAAATCCTAGAATAATTACAACTTATTGTATGTTTTACAAATGATTTTCAATTTCACAATAATAAGTAATTATAAATGCAAAATAAATAGTCAGTAAAAGTGGCACTAAATATACCTACACTAAAAATAGAACGATGTCTTATTAATGCCATATTTGCTTAATATTGTTGTTGGTGGTGGTGGAGTTGATGGTTAAAACAATTATCATGTACTAAAATAAAATACGCGTGCATTATGCCCACAAAGCTCAACCCAAGTTGATTTCAATTTTAAATTGCGTTCTCATTTACTAATGAGTTGAGTAATGCATAATGATGTTGATGTTGAAGTTGCTGTTATACGATTGCTTCAATCGTGTGTGTCGCATTTTTCGGAACGCAACTACCTACGTACGTTAACTTCCAATTAGAATTAATTAGAGTTAAGTGAAATAGTTCATTGAGTGTTAAATGCCTCATCAAGTAATAAATAAAGTTTCAATAAAAATTATGGGTAAAGTTGCAGATAGGACCTTAATCTAGCTAGTTTATCAAAAATAATACTTTTTACTTCGTGGGCTTAGTTATTATGGTTTCTTTATATTAAATTAAGTTTGTTATGATTTCCATTTTCAACATTTAATATTACGAATAAATAAATATTGATTTATGTTTGTTTATTTGTAAAATTAAAAGACAGAAGAGAAAGTTAGAGATGAAGATGTGCTAAATTAAACACCACACTGAATATGAACATAAAATTTTAATAGGATGAAAATTAATCAATAAAATTTACAATTTGAAATGTTATAACTTTTCACAAGATCAACTTTAATTATTAAACCTAAACAAAATCAAGTTTTAAGCCGTGTTTTTGAGTAAAATAAATAAATCCAGATGGAGGTAGATGATAATCAGCATAGGTCCGAGCTCAACTAGAATAGAACCGACCTACGTTTTATAAATAAACCCTTTTTAGCAACTTACTTTTTTTTCATCCTGTTAATCCAGTAAATTTTGTTACAACGAACACGCGCCTATAATTCAATTGACATAATGAGATGCAATGAAACAAATCGATGAAACAAAGTATCGCATCTCACAACTTACAACGTGAAAACCACCTGTGCATCTACACGTGTCTTTTGCTACTCGTACTTACTTGTTATAATTATGGATACGTTTCAGCAAGGAACATTGCTGTAAGCAAAGAATGGAGTTGCAGACGTATAGTACAAAGTGTGTCATATTGAAAGTGTAATTTATCTCGTTTCGTTCGTTTCGTTTTCGAAAGGTGTGCCCAACCGAAGAACGTGGTCATTTATTATAGTGTTCTTACTATCGCACTTACTTTTACTAGAACGAACCGACAGACTTAAAGCAAGCGAAGCAGGTTCGTTCTTCAGCTCTTTTGAATTTTGATCAACACCATTTAGCATTTGTTCGAATTACTGGAATTCTCTCGAATTCTTACTGATACCGCGTTGCCGAACTTTAAAGTTGTTTTTTGTCGATTCTCCAATCGGAAATGTTAAATTAATGAATTAATGAATGGATACACACGTACGCAGGACAGAGCACATAAAAAAACGAAATCTGAAACTACCGGAGGCTTTGCATAATTTGATGTGATGTGAACACAACATGAATATCCATCCGGTCAATTAATGAAGACTTGTTTTTGCAAATTATTTGCTCTAATCATTGATTTATTACTTATTTTATTTATGTCATCAGTTAATGACAAAAAAGCCGCAAGTTATTAAAATAACTACAGAGTCAAATTAAACTTTCACCGAAACAACAATCATCGATTAAAAACTATAAATTTACATTCAATTCGAATTCAAGCTTTCCCTTTAACAAAACAGACTTTATTTTATATTTTGAACTGCATTCAAACTAAAACATAAATTTGAATAAATTATTAATACCGATTCACATGTTTTCTTCTGATTGATCAATAACAACAAATAATGTGTTCTTTTTACATATCTTAAATTGAGTTTTAAAATTTGTGCTACTTGAGACTTTGACGAAACACATGAATATCGAACCGGTCTGGCTCTTAATTGGATGTCCACAAGATTTCCGAGATCAGACCGATAACTGACAAAAACAAGGGAAAGTTAAAAGTGAAATTTACAAATTCCATGGCTATCATCAAAGATGGAAGTTAAAGATGCCTATATTATGTTAATGTTTAACATGAAAGATTTCCGCTTTTCTTCTTTACTTTTACTATACGTTCTTGAATGGCTATAAGAATTTAGTAAAGAAGTGTAATTTATTTATTATCATTGTCCATTCTTCAGCATCTTTTTTTATTGATTTATAACAAACACTTTTTACTTCCTTATCTTATTGATGAGGAATTCGAACAAATTATTTTTGAACAAAACTATTATCGTTTTAAAATCATTGCCTAATTTCGTTATAAAATTTCAGATGTCTGGTGGTATGCCAATTTTACTGCAGCAGCCGGTAATGGGACCAGGCGTTTATCCTTTAATTCCAGCACCGTTGGGACCCGTACCATCACCAATCATACCCGCAATGCCACGTGACGTAAGTGAATTTCTCATTTCTCAATATGATTACGAATTGAGTTAATTAAAATGTCATTAATCGCGCCAACTCAATCTGTGTGTCGGTTTCAATTTAGCATCATTATCGTCGTTTGCTGCGCGATCGTCCACCAGTGCCCAAAGCACATAGCAGAACTAGTCGTTCGCGTTCACGCAGCAAGTCACAGAAAAAGCAATTAACCGACGCGGATGTCGCAAAAACCTACACCGGATTAGATAGAACGATTGCTGAAGAGTTCATTCAAATCTGCGATTCGCGTAATAATAGTCTTTGCAGCGATTCCAGTTGTCGCGACAGTTGCCAATGTACATCTAGCGAGATGGGCTCGCGGGATTACCTAATCGACAAAATCGAAAAGAGTTAAACTTAGAGGAACAGGTACATTAAACAAGCAAGAAGAAATAACGTATTTCTTATACATATTTTAACGGTACTAACTATACGTAACTTAATAATAAAAGAAAAACTTAACAAATATATGAAATTATCAAAGTCAAAAATTCTTTATAGGTAAGTGACTGAAATGCTAAGTGAACATTTTTGTGTCATGACTAACTTTTAAATACAAAAATCGCAAATTATTCACTTTATTGTCGTCGTTAATCGTTTATTATTTTAATAGTAATACGAATTATTAAGTAATACGTCTGTCTAACACTCATATTTTTATGTATGTATAATTAAAGAAGCAATAATTAGTCTATATCTATAGATGGTAATCAATAATTGATTCAAATAATAATTTAATTGCGCAGTTTTCAAATACCAATTTTAGTCGATCTTAAGTGTGAATAATCAATATAAAAACGATAAAAATCATACTAAATACATAAGCGATTTGATTGAAATAAATCATGCTTGCGAATGCTTATAAGTCACGAACGAAAGTTTATTGTTATTCCAAGCAAATGAAGTTGCCTAACTTTTACGGAAATCCTCGGAAAAATCATTGGGAAAAACTAATAGAAAATTGTTGGTTTTAAGTTTCAACATGGTAGCGATGTAAGTGGAATCCTAGACAGTGCTGTTTGGAAAAGAAAACCATTTCTGACCCAAAAATTTTCTCCAAATTATTCTTTTGCCTGTTCTTGTGCAATAAATAAACGCGTTAAATTTCTGCTTTCGCGATACATAATTAGTATGGTTTTTAATTTTTTTTGCTAAATTCTTAAACTTTGCACTTTAAAAGATGCGCAACAAATCAAACAAAAAGATTAACATATAGAATTAAGCCTTATGAAATTGAATTTAATGCTCAAATTTGAAGATATTTTTATGGTTTAAGTTTGAAGAGACGAAACAAAACAAAATCGTATATTTTATTAATAAAAGAAAACTATACTTAAATTTTATTTAATTGTACTTATTGTGATATATGTATATTATTCTCTATTCTACTGTATATTATAAAATAATTGTATTTTATTAATAAAAAAATAGTATCTATAATTTAGAATGTTTTTATTAAAATAAAAAATATAAAAATATTTAATTGTATGGGTTAGACAGCATAATGCGTTCTCTGAAACCCTTCCCCTAAAACAACACAAATGGAAACATTAAACAGTCAGGACAGGTAAGTACCAATTGTTTACCAATCCCATCCAATATTGTATTAGCGATATTAATAGTGGGTGCCAAGAATATAAAGCACTTAAATTTTCGACATACATTACAAAATTCCTTCCTGCAAATAAACAACAATAAATGGTTCGTTAACCATACTATCTTCAATTAAATACCCGGCAACATAACAAAAGTATTTGGGCATTAATTTTACTCCTCCGCAGGACGAGATTTCCATGAACGCATGTTCTTCAAGCAGACGTTCTTTATTAATATAAGTAAATTTAACGCCAAGATCGCCCATTTCAAACATGACATCAATTTTCAACTTTCTAACGCGTCCTAAACGGTAGGTAGGCTCATGTGACATGAGTGTTGAAAAAGCCTTGTCAATGATCTTCACATCACCATTTCTGCCCACATGAACATAGCCCATGTAAATTACTTTAAAGCCCGACCTGCTAAAGAAGTATTAGACAAATTATTAATTATTGTTCGATTCGATAAGTCATCTGCAAACTAAAAGGACGAAAAACAAGTCCATTTGCCTATTGCAGTAGTTCTGAAATACTTATATAATTGTACCGAGTGAGAGAATAATTTTGAAACGTGTGTAGCGAAATTACGTTAACATTATTTTTTGAAAATGGTTCATAAAATTCAACTGTATTTCAATCTTTTCGATCACTAGGTATACCGAGAAATACTGTTTCCGATTTCTTTGACTTCAGAATCATCAACATTGCTTTCCAGTATGCGATTACGAATGTATTCTGGGTCCACATCGATGAATCTGAATAGTTTTAACACTGCTGGATGAAACCGTATGTCGTCCATTTTCTCGTTGGGGTTTGTAAATGCTTTGATTATTTTCAACTTTATTGGCTGCGAACGGTAGGGTTTCATTATCGAACCGAAGCGTCCCTTCATTATTGATGTAATATGCTGATCGTTTAAGCATTCCACAATATCGCCGATTGATATCTCCGTCTAAAACAGAATGAAATGCCGTGGTGGTCACGTTTACAAATAAAGAAAACGTATGAAACACCCGGTAGAATAATTTAAAAGAAAATTAGGAGCGTACACATTCGGATATGACACTGTTTGAGCGAATTTTTAATATCACGGCTCGTTCCTTCGAAAAACTAAAAAAAAAATTGATTGGTTTGTTTTACTGGCAATAATCTACTAATTAATAATTATTACGACACACTGATTCCTAAATTATTCGTCGGAACAACTTCACAAGTTACAATTCTAGGTAACTCCCACGAAAGATCCAACAATGGCGAATTCATCAAATCCAATTTGAAATTGATTTTGCTACATTGATATAAAACCGATAAGAAAATTTCCACCAGAATTTCATTGCCAATGACTGAATCAGTTGTATAATATTTATGCCATTTCCCAGAGTATATCTTTAAATAATTGGAAAACAATTGAAGTTTTAGAACTATAACTAAACTTAAGGGCACTGTCTTACTAATTGCTCAACCGGATAGTGAAGAACTTTGCGAACAAGACAATAACGTACAAACAAACGAAAATTTCCTTCGTTTGTATATATGTTACGCCTCGTTTTGATACATTCTAAAATACTACTGAGTTGGTCGTGACTTTCCTCATCTTCGCACCATTTACTTGTGTCTTCTAACCAAGACCAAGGAACATAATTCCATACTAGGCCGAATATAGACGATGATGTTTTTAGACCGGAATAAAAGATGTTTTCCAAACAGCATTCAAAACTTATTAGTGATTCATGGTCATCTGTTACCGCCTCATTGTTTTCGTATAAATTTATAAAGGGTAATATGTAACCTACAGCAAACACACTCTTTGTTTTCTAACGAATTTCATTACCGCATTCATTGAGTATGATACCTTTTAGTTCTTTGATTAGAGGATCACTTACTGCCATTGCTATTGATCAACGCGTCTTCTGTATGTATTTCAAATTGAATATGCGTGTATTTAGCTCAAGAATAATGAAAAATAATTATGAAATAGTAAAAATCTGTTATAAATGGTTTGTCAAATTATGTAATATAACAAACAATAAAACATGAGTGGTTGATTTTTAAAAAATGGCGTTGGCGCCACCTTCAGCCACCTTTATGAAAATCATGACAATTTTCGTTCTCGAGATTCCGATTGATCTCAACGAATTGAGGTCCCGGTAATTCAAAATAGTTATTTTCGATACGAGTGCGTAAAGTATTACTTTTCTGTTTTAGTGGTAGTACATTAAATGAAACCCAGAAAACTAATACTTTGCACATGAGTATTGAGCATCGATAGTAACTGATAGAACAGAGATTTTGGGCGAGATCGGAAAATAATGATAATGTTTATATCCTCAACATAATTATTGAAAATTTGAAATGGGAATAACTCGAAAACACGATCGCAAAAAAAGTGCAGGCAATCTTGTAGAGAATTTAATTGTTTAATTCCATTTGGAAAATTTTCTTTTTTGTCATAAGATATTTGACTACATCATGATATCATCAGGTCAAAATCTTAATCACCCAGATTCTGCTGCAGGTGAACGGTCCTTACGAATGCGCCCAATAAAATTATTTTTAAAAGTTTAATCAGTTGAATCAATCAATACCACAAATATGTTAGATTTCTATTTGAACAAAAATAACAAATTATTTAGAGAATAAATTATAAACTATGTATCAAAAGGCTTCAATTGAACAGTGTTAGTCACACATGACGTCGCACGAAATAAACAACAATGAAATGCAAATGCCTATGGTGTATTTTGATCCTCAGCATCATCCTTTCCCTCTTTGTCTATATCTGGATTGCCAGGTGCTCCAAGCAACTGATCTTGCGTTTGCTGTATTCGGCTCGAAAGCGATCCAACTATCAAATTAAAAAGAAACATGACAACAACAACATTATAAAATGAACTCAACTCACGGTTCGTCCTGCAGCTTTGACGAAACTTCTCCGGCAATGCCGCGCAACAGTCGTCTACATTCTTCCCGCTCTTCGTTGACATCATCCGGATACGCTTCGCTTGTGGGGCGCATTGTCTCATGCGATCTTCCATGTTAAGAGTGGATGCTGATGCCGCTTGAGCTTGAGCCGCGCAACTCCCGGCAAATGTCGCCATTACTGGAAAAGCGCGTTTTGCCATCGGCTGCTTTCCGGGCTCAACCACCACCGGTTTGTTCGAATCACCACGGTTATCGGGCTCATTCTGGCCCTTCAACCCCGCTGTTATCTTTGGCACCACAGGAAGTGTAAATCGAACAAGTGGAGCAGCCGCACTTTTGGCCCTAATTTTTAGAAGGTCGGCTTTTGAGAATTGAGTATAAGCAACCGAGCTAACTTTTATGCGCGGAATTTGTGTGGACGAACCGGGCACAACATTATGCGGTGGAGCCACTGATGTCTTATTTATGACATTGGGATGATGCAAGCATGTGATACCCTTAACGCTACTATTGCCATCGCACATAGTTATTTTGTTCACTCTATCAGTGCGTGAAACAGAGACGGCTGGAGCCTTGATAGGTTGCACTATATCAGTGCGTGAAACATTGGCGACTGGAGTCTTGATAGGTTGCACTCTAACAGTGCGTGAAACATTGGCGACTGGAGCCTTGATAGGTTGCACTCTAACAGTGTGTGAAACAGAGGCGACTGGAGTCTTGATAGGTTGCACTCTAACAGTGTGTGAAACAGAGGCAACTGGAGTCTTGATAGGTTGCACTCTAACAGTGCGTGAAACGGAGGCGACTGGAGCCGTGATAGGTTGCACTCTAACAGTGCGTGAAACGGAGGCGACTGGAGCCGTGATAGGTTGCACTCTAACAGTGCGTGGAACAGAGGCAACTGGAGTCTTGATAGGTTGCACTCTAACAGTGCGTGAAACGGAGGCGACTGGAGCCGTGATAGGTTGCACTCTAACAGTGCGTGAAACGGAGGCGGCTGGAGCCGTGATAGGTTGCACTCTAACAGTGCGTGAAACGGAGGCGACTGGAGCCTTGGTAGGTTGCCCAATGTTATTGTTGCGAATTATTGCAATATTGGGTAAGATAACATTGCCTATTCTACGATTTGTTGGCGTAGCAAAATGGGGCCCATCCTTAGGTGATGCACCTGCACCTGCTAAATCACGCTGACTTTCACCCTTGACTGTTTGCGGTAATACCTGCTCGCCACTCGCGTTGGCCTTGCCAATGCCTTTCGGTTGGTTCACTTTCTCGGGATTTCCAGGCATATTGGATTTGAAAAAATTGATATTTTTTACCTTTAAAGCACCTGAATTGGAAATTAACTTGCACTGACGCGTTTGCAAATTTGCTTTGCATGTCACTTTCTGATTTGTACTTTGTTTTATAGCTGTCTTGATTTGAATTTGTTTGTTACCAGTGTTACCACGACTCACTAAAACATTTCAAAATTAATTGTTTTGCTTACATAAAAACGGAAAACATTTTCTTACTAATATCCGTGTTGTTCTCTGCCTGATTGCCCAAACTAGCAGAATTTTCCGTGGGAGTAATTGTAATTTCATGTAAATTCATTTTTTTAATCATTTCAAATTGAGAATGCTTTTCATCTTTCCTTTGTCTCTCATTCTCACACTTCTCATCTTTGCGCGCTTTTTTTGTGAGTTGAGCTTCACCCATCCCTTTCAATGATTGCTGCCGTTTTCTTGCAACACGTGTACATGCGGTTACAACGTTAAAAATTGGCTTTTTAATTTTAGGCGTATTGTCGGTTAATGTTGCCACTTTCGAAAAGCTCTGGTTGACCTCCGCCGGCCTCTTCGGGATGAGTTCTAGATCAGGCAGATGTTTAAGTCGAGTGATAAGCTTAGGCGAAATAGACGCAACAGACGTCGCTGAATCAGCAAGTTGTTCTGAACATTTGTTATCCACTTGTACAGGTACGACGATTTTAGTTTCTCGATTTAAATTTCTCAAGATACTAGCAGTTAGTTTATTACCAACATGATTCAGAAGTGAAGACTCTCCGGGTGTTTTGTTTGAATTTGCATATGTGTTTGGGTAATGGGGACTGGGAATTGGGTATTTTAATTCTGGCTTACACCTCGAAAGAAATGATAGTACCGGGGGCGGTTTAAAGAGATCCACTTCAACACTCTTCTTGGGTGCATCAGGATAAATATTTATAGGATCATCAATATAAGCAATATGTGGTGAATTTTCAAATGTTTCATTACTACTATTTGATACATCAAGATCAATGACTAAAGCATCCTCATCGGGGGAATACTCTGTATCTACAACTGTTTCATTAAGATTAACATTACCAACGTATATGAATACTTCAGGCATTATGGGGATTTCCTCATTATTGTCTGGTATTCTCGAAATACAGCTGGTTATATAGGATGCGTTAATTTCATTGGGTAAAATACCCTCTATATTGGAATGTACATTTGAATCAATAATCGTATTATCGCCCTCGAATAAAATATCCGTTGCATTTGTATCTGCTTTTTTAGTATCAATTTGACCTATGTTAGGAGTTTTAGTTTCAATTTGACCAATGTTAGGAGTGTTAGTTTCAATTTGACCTATGTTAGGAGTTTTAGATTCAATTTGACCTATGTTAGGAGTTTTAGTATCAA